>WYDI02018267.1:0-13836 GCA_009867235.2 Psittacus erithacus
AGGACTTTCTGAGTCTCATGCTCTGCCAGGGAGGAGGAGAAGCCAGGAGGAAGCAGAGACAGGACACCTGACCCAAAGCAGCCAAAGAGGTATTGCATACCACAGCACATCATGCCCACTGTATAAACTGGGGGGAAGTTACCCGGAAGGGCTAGATCACTGTGGGGGTCGGGCTGGGTATTGGTCGGTGGGCGGTTGTATCCTGTTCCCTTGTTATTTCCCTTATCGTTATTATTGTTGGTGGCAGCAGCAGTGGTTTGTGTTATACCTTAGTTACTGGACTGCTCTTTTTTCAACCTGTGGGAGTTACATTCTTTCGATTCTCCTCCCCATCTCTCTGGAAGCAGGGTGAGGAAGAGAGGGAAGTGAGCTAATGGCTGCGTGGTTCTGGATAGCTGGCTGGGCTTAAGCCACGACAATATACAAGAAAAACAATAAATTTAATCAAGAATACATGAAAAAGTCAAAAGTTAGCATGGAGTTTCTGATAAATTAGTGTCCTTTTCTAAGTGGTCTTGATATCTTTTATCATTGTAAACAATGGCTGCGTCTTTTATTTCTCATAAACAAGTGTAATGAAACAAATATATATGAAATACTTTTCCTTCACAAGATATTTCTTAAAATGTTTCACACAATGCTTCATCCATGTTACAATTAATTTCTTTAGCCAGTACAGAGAATTACTGTAGTGTCACTCAGAACATCTTGCATGTTTTGCGAATGTTGACTGTCAAAAAATGTTGACTTTTTAAGGGCAGTCTCTGTATTAACATTGTAGCAAAATATTTGAAATGTACACAAGGAATTTAGGGTCTTTCCTCCAAGTTTTAAAATACTAGGCTCTTAAGCAGCTATTTCTTATTGGCTTTTGACTACATTTAACTTCTGAATGTTTCAGTCTGAATTGAAACTGAAACTAGATTCATGTCCAGACAAAAACTTTTTTTCTAAACAATTAATATTCAAATCCTTACAACAGTTTAAAGCTTTGTTTAGATTTGATTATTAAACATATTCATGTTGTCTGGTAAGATGAAGAAAAATACTTTTCTCTTGTCTGTTTTCGCTGATTTACTGTTCTGTTTTATTGGCTGGCAACACCTTTGATTAAAGTCAGAGGGTTTCAACCATTTAAGTGCTGGGTTGAAAAGTGGTAAGTCAAACGATTTGTCATAATTCAAATTCAGCTAGTAACTCAGAACCATGCAGCTGCTCACTTGCTCTCCCCTTCCCCCCTCCTCTCTCAGGAGGAGAATCAAAAGAATGTAAAAACCATGAGTTGAGATGAGAACAACTTAATAAATAAAATGAAGCACAATATAATACTGCTACTACTAGCAATAATAACGATAAGGGAAACAACAAGGGGAGAGAATATAAAATGAAAAAGGGAAAGGAAAGAAATGCAGAATACAATTGCTCATCATCTGACGACTGATACCAAACCTGACCCGAGGAGTGATCTGCCCCTTTCAGGGTGACTCCCTTCAGTTTATATACTGGGCATGACGTGCTGTGCTATGGAATACCCCTTTGGCTAGTTTGGGTCAGGTGTCCTGTCTCTGCTTCCTCCTGGCTTCTTATGCCCCTCCTTACTGTCAGAGCCTGAGAGACTGATATGTCCTTGATGAGGGTAGGTGCTACTGAGCGACAACTAAAACATAGGTGTGTTATCAGCATTCTTCTCAGACTAAAGCAAAAACACAACACTGCACCAGCTACTAGGAAGAAGGCTGACTCTATCCCAGCCAAAACCAGGACATACTTCCACAGGATTTTATTTTGAAAAAATTTATTTCTTCAGAAGGAACAAAAAAATCATGAGTAACCTCAAAGTTATCAGCCTCAAAGTTATAACCTTAAAAAATCAGTAACCTCAAAGATACGCCGTTGAGACAAAGTCAGCACAAAACTTCACATATTTGAGTTCCTTCTCACCAGTGTCAGGTTACAGTTAGTATGTAACTCCATTGACTACAGTAGTACAGCTGATTTATAACAATATTAATGAGAAAAAGAATCAGGCCTAATTTTTTTTTTTTATTCTTGGAAAAGGGAAGTAGCATCTAAACTCATATGGATGCCCATACACACACAAAACCACACATATGTACACTCACACACACAAAAGTTGCCTGAATTAAATTGAAATTTCGTTCATGAACATAAGACTTTCTTCGATTGCCATGAATTTTAATGTGGGGAAATACTTATAGATTGATATATCAATTTATAATAAAACACACAAGAAACGTACAAGAAAAGGATGTCTTCCTAAAGACACTGGGTTGTTTCTACTTTCTTATTTGTGTTTTCTTCATAAAGGTCTGGGGCATTAAGGATGGCTCAAATATGTGAGGCATTTGCATTCTGTTATGATCTCTTAAAAGCATTTGCTATTCCTTTATTTTATATAAAAAGCGTGAAGATTGACAATTAATGGTACTGTGTGGGAATCATGGCTTTCCTATAAAAACAGAACAATAAACAAGTCAAAGGACCTTGTTCCTTAGAGTATGATGTAAGAAAGATCAGAGAGATATGAAATCACAGAATCACAGAATGGTTCAGGCTAGAAGGGGCCCCGGAACATCATCTTGTCCAGCCTCTGGGCCACGCAGAGCTGGTTGCCAAGGGCTGTGTCCAGATGGCTTTCGAATACTCACAACCTCCCTTGGGAACCTGTGACAGTATCTGACCATCTTCAGAGTGAAAAAAAGTTTTAGTTTGTGCCTTTTGTTCTGCCACTGGGCACCACTGGAAAAGGTCTGGCTCCATCCTCTGTGCACCCTCCCTTTAAGTATGTACACACAATTGATATGGTCCTCCCTGAGCCTTCTCTTTTCCAGGCTCAGTAGTTCCTGCTGTCTCAGTCTTTCTTCAGTGTCTTAAGCTTCCTCATGTTTCTTTGGCTCTTTCCAATATATCATATCTCACACTGAGGAGCCCAGAACCAGGCCCAGTATTTAAAGTGTGGCCCCACTGGTGCTGAGAACAGGGGAAGGATCACTTCTGGCAGCCTGCTGGCAACATTCCTTCTAATGCAGCCCAGGATGCTGTTGGCTGTTTTGCCATAAGGGCACATTTCTGAGTTGTGTTCAACTTGATGTCCACCACAGCTCCCTGCTCTTTTTTTTTTTTGGGGGGGGGGGGGGGTGGGGGGTACAAGTCAGTCCCTGAAAACCATCTTTGTGTGTATTAGATGAAATTGAAGGCGAAAAGCCAAGTTTACTATACCAAACTTGTTGGCTGCAGCTGCTTGTAGGCTAACTTCACATGCCCTTGATCTCAGGAGGGTTTCCTCCTGAGAAGCCCTGTGTATGGAGCCTGCTGGGAGGAGACCTTCGTGGGCCCCAAAGTGCACTGTACCTCTGTGCTTTGTGGCTTGACACAGGCTCCCTTCTGCCAGTGGATATGGCAAAGTTGTTGACTGAGCTGTGTGGGTCATCATGTAGCTGTGGGCATCTGTTCCAGACCCTCTCTCTGACCATCTTCCTCTGGTGGCAGTTGGACAAAGTATAGACGTGGGCACAGTATGCCAGTGGTGACCTTATCAGTGCTAAGGAGGAAGGAAGAATCACCTCCCCCTAACCTACAGGCATATAAGATACTACAGAGAAAATTTTAAATTAGCTTTTGGAAAACTTGAAAATAAACAGTTTTGTATCTTACTACTTGCTCATGTTCTATTTCATCATATAATTGGTATGATAATTGAAATTTTGATGTTGTAATCAGACCAAGTACTTAAAATTAGGGTTAAAATATTGTTGCTAAGGTGAGAGGGTGTGAAATTTGATGTTCTCTGAAAATCTCCAGTATGTTACATTTGCCTAGAGGACTGGACAAAGATCCATTCAGTAGTATCTTATAGAATGATATCAGCAAGTTTACATGCAATATTTGGGATTAAATGTCCCATGAAAAAATGGCATTTAATTTAAAAATAGAGCTCTTTTTTAATCCACTTACCAAGTGCATGAAGCTACATTATTGATTTTTTTAAGCTGTACTTTTGCTGCGAACAGCAATTTCAGAAGCCAACAAAACACCAAAGCTTCCCTTTTTATAAGATTTCTGTGAAAATATAGGAAGTGATGACAATAAAGAAGGAGTTATTCCTAAAATTTAGAAATCTTAGCTTAAATTTGCATAAAGAAATACATCAGGAACCTAAAGAACTGAAATATGACCCTACAAAGTATTTCACAAAGTTTTAGCAGAACAGGACCAAGAGCAATTTTAACAGTGTTCCAAAATAGACAGAAAAGGGATACACAGATGAGTTTTAATTAAAAGCATCTATTATTCAGGCTGATTTATCTTGCTGTCTGTAGACCTCAAAAAAGGACAGGCATTTTTTCCTATAATTTTGTGTCTGTCAAAAGACTTGTCATTTTATTCTATTTTGCAATTTTATGATCCTGTCCTAAGTTAGGACAGTCTGGAGGTTTAGACTTTAGATTTAGACAAAATCATTCATCTTTTCCTGTATGAATGGTTCACAGGAGACATTGTGAAATTGATGATTATGCTGTGTAAGAAGGCAACATGCTTCGGAATAAGTATTTGAAGCAAAACATCATCTACAGTATGTTGTTCAAATTACTTACATAATTATAGACTGGAAGTGGTATTAAGGTTCTTATTTATATGACTGATTTATAGTTACATTTTAGTTAAATGTTCTTGGTGATTTCTTAATCCTTAAGTGGATTTTTCAATTAGAGATTCACCAAATTTTCTAGTAGCTCACATGTATCTGAGCATGAGGTTACTGTAAGTAATGAGGTGGTGGCAGTATATATTAAAATCCACCAATGGTACAACTCTGTGGGTATTTAAACATATACAGAAACTTCTAAGTCTCACTTTGGATATACATTGTTTATCTGCTGGCAGCATCATAGCTTATAAAAAATTCTGATCCTAACACACTTGAAGGTTGTTTTTCAGTGCATCATTCAGTGTTCAATTATTATCTTTCATTAGGTGGAATAAACATGATTTGTGGTCTGTTCAAATGAGTTTTAAAAGAGCTCATCTCAGCTGTTAGCATAAATAACTTTCTAAAGAGCTTCCACTGAGTGATTGTTTCTCTATTTTTCTCTGACTTTGGGCAAATTTACACTTCACAGCCTACTTTGAATTAAAGGATACAAAATGTATCCCAAAGACAACCTGCTAAAACCTTTCAAGTTTTTTTTTGGTTTTTAGTCAAAATTGGGGAAATGTTACTATATTTTCAAAATGCAAAACATCTGCAGTACCAACTGAGCAATAAATAGAGTCTATGCCAGAAACGGACAATTCTGGAACCGCAAATGGAGATGGGAGTTAGCAGTGTGTGCTTGGTCTTTTTCAGGCATCTATTTTGGCTCCAGAAATCAACTCCTGGTGATTACAGGACAGCTGAGATGGTTATCTGACTGTAAGTCTGAAGTGTCACAGTTTATCTTATATGGCTTGCTGAACATAAATAATGAAGAAGCTTGCAAACCAGGAGAAGGACATCATTGGTTTTTTGAGTATCATATGACTGCTCCCATTGCTAGGCCTACAGTACCTGGAGAAAGGAAGGATACTGATAGGAGAGAGGGTATTTTGTCGCAAACCACTTCTGAGACATGGAGCATTTACTGGGATGCTGAAACATGGAAGTATTTCTAGCTTACATTTGCTTTATTGTAGTGTGTGTAACTTTCAGGTGAGTGATGGATAAAACACTACTGATGCTACTGGTCTTCTTGCCATGAGTTAGGGTACTTTGTGGTCCTAGAATCGTCTAACTTGCAATAAAAAATGAAGTTGACTTTTTATTGTTGAGCAAGAGAAAAGAATCTGCACCATTTTTATTAACCACAGGTAGAATAACCCACTTTGACGAACGTCAGAAGCACAGGAAGTTCCCATTGCAAATATCAAACTTTAATCCTCAAAACCATGGAGTATTCCCAACCATAACTGCTCCTCTAACTGAAAAAGAAGCACAGAAAGGTGTAGTATGCCCCAGTCCCCAAATGCAGCTCTTGTCTATCTGCCAGTCTATCGTGAGTCAGCTAACGCACACTGCCACCCTGATCCAGAGCAGCTGTCTAATTACAATTTTGTTATTATTAATTACCAAGTAGAAAATCATTCGTAATTAGCTCAGACTAAATCATAGTTTAAACAACCAAAAATTGCATTACAAACTAAAGTGTAATTAAAGCACTACACTAAAGTGTTTATTTAAACCCAGTTTAGTTACTGCAGATTTTTCAATCAGGTTTTCAGGCTCATACACAGATGTAATTAGTCTCCAGTACTGACAGCATGCTGCATTTATTCATTAAGCATCAATATTGCTGAACAAATGTAAATAAAATTTAGACAGGAATTCTTTAATGGGACAGTCATAGAAACATCTGGGTGAGATAATGAGGCTGGGAATGATGTGAATGTTAATGAGCTTTCAGTGCTGCTCTGATACCCATAGAGTTTTTGAAAGCACACACTTTGAACTCCCAGTATTTGCTCCAGGGTTTGCAAGCTCCATTGAAGTTGCTTTTAATGGTGTGTGGTTGCTTATATAGAGCGCTTTAGTAGATCTACACACTCAGCATCCAGGCAGATTCCCACCAAGCATGCAAGATAAGAGTTTCAGGTGCTTTGTACTTGAGCATTTTGAAGGAAAATGTTACACAGCACCACCACTGACTTCTCTTAACACCATTCATTTAATATAATGTAAACCCAAGGATCTTAAAATATACAGTAAGACTGTTGTGGGCAAAATTTGTTTCTTCCAGTTGTTGTTTTGTGGAACTAAATTAACATCTTCAGAGTATGTCACAGTTATTTCAGAAATCTGACATCATCTATGCATTGCAGGCAGTACATTATTTCAGAGTTTATGGTTGAGAAAACAGCTCTTACTCTTGGAACAATGGCAAGAAAAGCCACTTTGCTAAAGAGGTGAATATACTCTGATATCAGCCTTTGGCTTCTGAATCCTCAAATTCCAGGGACCTCATAGATAGGGTTTGGTGGAAGGCAATAGTGAGGAATGAAATATACCACATTTACTATGGATAGAACAAATGTGATTTCCCATACAGAGATGTGGAGACTGCTCTGGAATAAATATCAGTGTTGATGTAAAAAAGCTGTACCAGACGGGAAAGTCATCTGTTATAAGAATGGTAGTGTTGTGTTCTCTGTTTTGCATGCTGCTTCAGTTCAGCTACAGACATCATAGCACAAACCTCTGAACAAAGCAAGTGAGCTAACAGTGATGGTACAGAACAAGGCAAACTCTTTCTATCACATTTCAGGGGACAAAACTATTGACTTCAGGGGACTAAAAAACATAAATATTTTTTTCCAGTCTGATTTAATATCTGTATGCTAATATTCATGGAACTTCTCAGGAGTAGTGCTCAGGGGAATACAACTGCAAGAGCTTTAACGTACATACTCATTCCATCAACAAAGAACTCTTCTTTGATTAATTTATTTCTTGTTGCAGTTAAACCCGTGCTATAAGACCAATAGGAAAAGCTTGTTGCTAGCAACATTGGAACAATGATGGTGGTCTACAGTTTTGCTTATCCAACACATCGGAGCTGTCCATCTCCATCGCTTCATTGCAGCTGGAGCAACCTGAAGGTCTGGTTTGAGTTTTGAGTCTCCAGAGGTATTAATGACAAATGGTTAACATTTTGGTTTTGGTGAGGAGTATACCTCTTCCTACTGCCAAAACACATGGCAGTGTAAACATGTATAATAAAATTGCATACACTCAAACTAAAATGAAACAGGATGAGAATATAAGTTATGGCACTTAACACTTTCCTGGAAAGGGCTCAAGTGAAGTGCAGACAGTCATGCAGCATTTGCAGATAGCATAGTAGTATGACCACACCACATATAATCTGAAGAAAATACTTAGATAGGAAAAGTATTTAGAACATTATCATTTTTATCACATCATCACCTAAGATACCTTTCCTTTAGCAAAATGGCAAGTTGCAATTTTTAATTAAACAATAACATTATTAGATTTTTTAGGGTAAAATGGAGGCTGAAACTGAAGGATACTTAGAGCCTTAATTTTATTTGCTACTGGAAAGTTGTCACATTCTCTTTGTAGTTTGTTTTATTTCTGAAGAGTCAGATCTGTTATTAAAACCTGCAGCAGCTTGCAGCAAGTCAGATGTTTCATGACGATTGCTCTTCAGCTTACTAGCAGACTGTCTGAAGCTGCCTTAGCTGGGGGGGAAGCCTGTTAAAAAAAAATAAAAAAAAATCCAGAAGTTTTAGAAGCTTGTCCAGTTTTACTTTAAGTTTAGAAGCATTCAAAACTTGGCTTTCCTGAAAAGAGGCTTTAAAAAAAGTGTTCAAAATAACGTGCAAGTCTAGCTGGGGCTGTTCAAAAGCTTTTACTGGCATCCTCATCCTTTGTAGGTGGCCGGAAGATACCAGTTTATAAGGGAGTTCTGTTGACCTGGTGTATGTGAGTACACACTGGCTTCATAATGCACGGAAGTGTAAGCAAATGAATTGCTCTCTGAACTAGTGTTCCTTTGCTGGTTTGCTTAAATATTTCTTATGTCAACATTACAGTCTCTAATGTGTGTTTATAATATGTTAGACATGATGGTGCTCTTATTCTGTGGTTCACAATCATATGCCTCAGCTTTGTCCTGCAAACAACCTCTGGCTGTACTTTGAGAAGCAATGCACATTCTTTAGAGTTAATACCTGAACCTCCAAACAGTTTGATCTAATGTAAAATTCCTTTCTTCATTACTCTGTTTATTGAAACTGGTCATGTGACAGCCTTGAGTTCCACGCTAACGAATTCATTGACCATCCATTAATAAGATTTAATGAAAAGAGGTTTTTACCTGTATCACCATAATTAGTGCAGAAGTTGGTCCCTTGATGAAATTTTGAGCACCATAAGAAAAAGACTAGCAAGGACAGCTTTGCATCTGGAGGTATTAAAGACATCTTGGATATAAAAAAGTCTCAACAAAAATTGAAGAGGTAGTTATATTATCTTAAGAATGTGCAAAGCACCAAGTTAGGTGTCTAATATCCTAAGTGCCTGAGAAAATGATCTGTCTGGCTCTGCCTGTGAGCCAGTTGAGATGTTTTCGCTGAAATGTTAACAGTGCAGAACTAAGACCGCTCAATGCAGTAATGGTCTTCTTTTCCCTCAGTGGGTTGGCAAATCTGGACTCTTATTAGGAAGCTTGGAAAAGCAGAGTAAGAAAAGTTTGAAGACATTCTAGTAGGTAAATCACAGAATCACATAATGGCTTTGGTTGTAAGGGACCCTAAAGATCATCTAGTTCCACCACTCCTGAAAATCTGTTGTCTTAAACACAGGTGTGTCCCTTTTTCATCTACGTTCCAATAATGTCAATTTTGTTTCTCCTTCTGTGACTCATATTTCTTTCTTCCATACCTAAAATAATAAACACTGTCCCAGAAGAACATAGTAAATTAAACTAGAGTCTTGGTTGTCAGGTTGAATAACTATAATAAACCCTTTCTTTATTCAAGCCTGTATGAATCATAACATGCAATGGACTTCTCAGTTCTGAGCAAATACAAGCCATTTGTGAGCCTTAGGTGAAGAATTTTGTCTCGGTTTTAGTAGACCATGATACCTGTCTTTCTAAGTGAAATCAATTGCATACTTATTTCAAGCCTTCGTTGCAACACAGTACTTTAAATGGATGTTTAATTTCATCTCTGTTCAACCTTATGTGCATGTTTAGGGACATGTTGAATATATCTTTTCAAGAGGAAATTGTATCTTCCTCAAGGAAACTAGCAATCAGATAAGGTATTTGGTAGTGTTTTTTCAAGGTGGGGGATGACTGAAGGCACTTTCCTTTCAGGTTCTTTCAGGTCTCTTGACAGAAAAATTCCCACAGAGAAGGATGTTCTAAAAATTATAAATAATACATATGGGAATGTTTAAAGAAAATAAAAATTTATGCCTAAAAATTTTACTGGGCTTCTGCCGATTCAAATTGGAAAAGAATACTTGGTCCATACTTGGTTAAATAAAAGCCTTGTTATTGAATTATAAAGACTTAGTTGATTATAAAAATCTATACAACTTTAGACTTTAAAATGCAAACAGTAGAAATGGTGCTCCTCTCAATATTCGTTTTACGATGTGTCTGTTTGCTGATGCTAAAGTGAATTTGACATAATGGTAAGTAGTTCAAACAATCTATTTTGCTGGAAGCTTTCCCTCACAAACTATTGATTTTCCTACTCCATCTGCGGCATGCTCAGAAACACTTCCCATTCTGTTTACCATTCTGTACAGCTAGAATGCATCGTTTCACACTGTCTAATGGAATTAAGCAAACCTTGGAAGGCATTTTACTGGAAAACTTGATATATCCATTTGTAGTTCTGCATAACAGGGAGAATGACCTTGCTAATTTAGCACCAAAACCACAAGAAGTTTTTATTTTTATAACCTCCTGTTTTGTTTGGGGAGGGGTATTGGTGTTACCAAGCAAGGACGATATCCTGAGGGAAGCTCAAAGTACCTTCAGTGCAGGTTAAAATTGGCTGAGATCATCCTTTCTGTGTCATGAACTGTCAGGGTGAGTGGTGAGCCTTGGTAGGTCAGTGCATTATGGTTCTACAGGAAGAATTGTGCAGGATGAGTGTCCTACCCGTCATTTTTAATTACTGTGGGATAGGGAAGGAGCTGTCCGAGGACACTTGAGAAGTTTCACAGGGAATATGAGCTCTGCTGTGAGAGAGGGAAAACCCTGGAATCACTTGAGGAACACATTTGGAACCACCCACTGTGCGGGTGAGATTAATTGAAAAGAGGTTCCACAGTGACTTTTGATGTCTGTTATTGTAAAATATGGAAGTATAAATGTAGGAGCAGTGTACAGGATGAGAGAATGTAAAGAAGCAATATAATTTGCAATAAATACAGTTGTCTCATGGCTGAGTTGAAAGTGGGATTTGGTTGGAAGAACTATTATCTCTGCTAATTTGCTACACCTTTTAGAGAGTAGGTCAGTTGTTCTGGAGGCCTAGCTTCTTTCACACCCTCTTGCACAGGCTGGGTGTTCATAAAATATTCTAATAAATGTTGAGCACTACCTTGCTTTTTGGTTATGAACAGATTGCCATCACACTGAGATGAAGCATTACCTATTGTAAGTCTTTTGTTTTTTTCTCATTTCACCTTGATACACTGAGATTTTGTTCACAAACTGATATGAATCTCACTTTCTCTGAGCATCTCACCCAACCTCAAACGTGCATGTGTGATTTATTCTATTGGTATATTTTCAGGAAATGGGAAAAAAAAAAAAAAAGTTTCTTTGTCCTACACATGACATGTTAAAACTCCTCAGAAGTTAAAGCAGAGAGAGGCTTTTATCCTGGTCAGAAAAACAAACCAATGAACAGGGCTTTTAGAGCCAGATGCCTCAGACATGTCTGAAATGGTACCTATATGATCAGTCCTGTTTTGTTCAGTAAATGATAAAACAGGCTGATGAGAGGGAATGTGAGTGCTACAAAATAGAGATGAAGAAGTTAGCTGCTAAAGCACTTTAAAACATTAAAGAATATTTTCAAAAAGATCTCCTGTCAACTTTTCTAAATGCCTTTGGATGACATAATAATTTTTCAATATTGCTAGTGTACTGCAATTTTTCAATGAGGGCTAGGGAAGGGTTTCTGGACAGACAACTGAAGTAATTTTTACATTTTCCTTGTGTTTAGGGTATGAAGAAAAGAGCATGTTATACTGTAATTTCCTTTTGGGAAAGATATTAATGCTAATAGTGTATATCTATGTTATTTATATAAATTTATTTGTTTATATCTATATTTTCCATAGCTGTATGATTTGTTGTACTGTTGCGAATTAATTCTGATCTATAAATAGGAATATATATGCACATATTATTCTTGTTGAGGTTTACAGTGGGAAAAAAAGTAATTGCCCTCTGGATTGAGAAGAGGACCATCAAGTAGTATTATTGCCCGCTGGAGATCACTATTTTAACCAAACAGAGCAATAGTTTTGCCTATAAACCAGAAACTGTAGTCTGTATATGTTTTATTATACCTTTTAAAAATGTGTTTTCCTCTAGCTTCAGCTACTTTCTATTTAGGCTTTTTCCTTTTAGCTTGCTCACAGCCCCCAGTTTTACAGACTGGCAAATGTTTTTCATCCTTTACACGTTAATGGGGATTATAGGTAATAGTAGCCATTTCTCTTATTTTTTTTAATTTATTTTTTTAGCATTTACTTTAGTTGTTCCTTCAGATTGAGTATTTTAAAGATGAAAGTAAAATAATGATGAAGTATAATGCTAAAATTGTTGTGTACTTTTCTTCATGATATATTTTTTCCTAGAATCATAGAAATGCTGGTTGGAAAAGACCTACAGAATCTTCCACTCAAACTCCTGCAGGATTGTCACCAATACTAAACGAGGACAGTCATGGTGTTGCCTAGCTGAATGTGGAAAACCTCTGAGATACCCTAGCCTCTGCAGGTGGACACTTCCTGTGCTCTGCAACCCTCTAAGTGAAATGCTTTTTCCTGAGGCTCAACCTATATGTTTTTACTTCCCCTTGTCAAGTTGTCTAAGACTACCATTTTCTGCACAAAGAAGTAAATATTGTATGAATAAATCAGAAGCTGTGTAGAAGAGCAATTAGCAGAAAACACTGATGGTCATCCATGTAAGTATCCTTTTCAGCAAACTCACAAGATGATCTTGAAATTCTGTAGGGCGCTGAGAACTGCAGAAGCAGAGAGCTGAGAATGTAATGTCATATGTTATGTGATGTTAGAAAATCATAGCGTCCTTACCTTTGCTATTTGCATGACATCCTTTTGCACAGACATGTTTCTTTTTTCTCAGCTATTTGACGTGTGTTCAGAAATAATGTTACTGGCAAATATAGTGATCCTACCGCTCACTCCATTGCCATGAGTTGCTGGTAAACTGGGAAATGTGAATATTGTCTTCTTTCACTTAGATACAGAATAAACTGCAGTAGTAGAAATCATTAGTATTACCAGTAGCAAGATTAGTGGTTTATTTAATGGGCATTTCCTGGACATTTGAAATAATAACTCTGATTAAACAAACATTTATGAATATAAATAACGGGGCTAGCTGTTATGAAAGATGGGCATATTTTTGACCACAAGACTGGGGCCATGTACGGAATGAACTTTCACATGAGAGTCTTGAAGTTGCATTTCCTTATAATGAATAAGTGGTTTAATGAGCATATTTAGATCTATCACTTCCTGGTGTGTTTTGATTTATTTTAGCATACATATTATGTCTGTCTTAAATAAGATAGTTACCAGTTTCCCACAACTGTTATATTTAGGAACCAGTGTCAGTAGCAAGTCATGAAATTAATTTTGCTTAATATGATTTGTCTTACTCCTGAGAATTAGCTCTAATTATATTCATTATCCACATTGAATGGTGTCTTATTCAGAATAGACCATTTCATCATTCATACTAGGAGAAAGTTTCTTCCCTGCTCTGATCAGCAGCAAGCCAAATTTTTTATGTGAACATTTTTTTTTTACCCTTAAATTTGAAGAGGTAATATTTTTGATGAGTGTCCTGGATTCTGCAGTAGCAGTCATTTTTTTTCTCCTACTTGGTAGCTGGTGCAGTGCCGTGTTTTTGACTTTCAGCCTGGGAACAGCGCTGATAACACTGATGTTTTCAGTTGCTGCTCAGTAATGTTTACTGTGACCAAGGACTTTCTGAGTCTCATGCTCTGCCAGGGAGGAGGGGAAGCCGG
>WYDI02018268.1:0-15742 GCA_009867235.2 Psittacus erithacus
GGGAGGAAGCAGAGACAGGACACCTGACCCAAACTAGCCAAAGAGGTATTCCATACCACAGCACGTCATGCCCAGTACAGAAACTGGGGGGAGTTGCCCAGAAGGGCTAGATCGCTGCTCGAATCAGGCTGGATATCGGTTGGCAGGTGGTGAGCAGTTGTATTCTCTTCCCTTGTTGTTTCCCTTTTCATTATTATTATCGGTGGTAGCAGTAGTGGTTTTGTGTTATACCTTAGTTACTGGACTGTTCTTATCTCAACCCGTGGGAGTTACTTTCTTTCAGTTCTGAGCCCCATTCTTCTGGGAGAGGGGGGAGGAAAAAACAGGGGGAGTGAGTGAGCAGCTGCATGGTTCTGAGTTACTGGCTGGGCTTAAATCACGACAGGAAGATGCTCCAAATCCCTGAACATCCTTGTGGTTCTCCACTGCACCTTCTCTAGTAGCTCCTTGTCTTTCATGTGCTGAGAAGCCCACAATTGGACACAGTATTCCAGATGTGGCCTCACCACGGTCCAGCACAGGGGGAGGATCACCTCCCTTGACTGCTGGCCACACTCCTCCTGATGCACCCCAGGATACTATTTGCCCTCCTGGCCACAAAATCACACAGCTGGCTCATAGTCAACATCATCTACTGATACTCCCAGCTCCTTCTCAGCTGAACTGCTCTCTACTTGAGCATCTCTCTCATGAGGAAAGGCTGAGAGAGCTGGAACTCTTCAGCACAAAAAAGAGAAGGCTCAGGGGAAACTCTTCAATGTATATAAGCCTGATGAGAGGGAATGAAGGGAGACCATCACACTAGCCTCCAATGACAGAACAAGAAGCGCATATTAAAGTACACAGAATTATACCTGAACACATCAAAACATTTTATTTAATATGAGGGTTATTAAACACTGCAAGACTGATCACAGAGGTTATGAAGTCTCTATCTGTGGAGTGATCAAAACCCAACTGGTCACATCCAGAGAACAGTAGTAAACGGCTCAGTGTTTCCATGGAGATCAGTGATGAGTGGTGTCCCCTCAGGGTCTGTACTCAGGACCCCTTAGGACCAGTATTGTTTAATACCTTCATCAGTGACACAGAGAGATTGAGTACACTCTCAGCAAGTTTGCAGATGACTCCAAACTGGGTGGTACTGTTGACACACCTGAGGGACAGGACATTGCCCAGAGGTACCTGGACAAGCCTGAGAAGTGGGACCATGTGAATCTCATGAGGTTCGACAAGAGCACCTGTGTCACAGTAACCCCTGTTAATACAGGCTCAGGGATGAAGGGATTGAGAGCAGTTCTGTGAAGAAGGACTTGGGGATACTGGTGAATGAAAAGCTGAACACGAGCTGGTAATGTGTACTTGCAGCCCAGAAAGCAACTGTATCCTGGGCTGCATCAAAAGGAGGTTGACAGAGGTAATTCTGCCCCACTACTCCACTCTTGGTGAGATGCCATCTGTAAGTATTTCATTCAGCTCCGAAATCTTCAGCAAAGGAAAGACATAGACCCGCTGGAGCCGATCCAGAGGAGGGTCACAAAGATGATCAGAGGGATGGAACATACCCCTGCAGAAAGGCTGAAAGAGTTGGGGTTGATCAGCCTGAAGAAGTCTCTAGGGAGATCTTATTGCATCCTTTCAGTACTTCAAGGGTCTTATAAGAAAGATGGAGACAGACTTTTTAGCTGGGCCTGTTTCAATTGGACAAAGGGTAATGGTTTTAAATTGAACAAGTGTATATTTAGACCACATATAAGGAATACATTTTCTATGCTGAGGGTGGTGAAACTCTGCAACAGATTGCCCAGTGGGATGGTAAATGCCCCATCCCTGGAAACATTCAAGGCCAGGCTGGACGTGGTTCTGGGCAATCAGATCTAGTTGAAGATGTCCCTGTTCTTTGAAGGGGGGTTGGACTAGATGACCTGTAAAGATCCCTTCCAACCAGAGCTATTCTATGATTCTATGATTTTATGGTTGTGGACAACTGTCTCTAGAGCTTTGTCAGGTAATACAAGCAGTATCTTTAAATTTTCTGGCCAGCTATCACAAGATATCGTGCTAGAAGCATGATCTGTCACTATTTTAAATATGTCTGCCTTGGCTGGGTATTTCCACAGCTGAATATCACATGCAATATTTGTAGCTGTCTCTGTAGGTGTTGCATTACTGAAATATGAAGAAGTAAGAATTGAACTTTGCTAGTAATATTTAAATTACATAAATTATCTGTATTTATAAATCAAATACATCAATTTAACTTGTAGTGATGGTGGTTTTGCTTCTGCCTGTTCTGTGGAAAGTGAAAAGAAGATGTGATTGAAGATCCACATTGTTCCTTTAAAAAATTCATTTTAGAAGGGTTAGTCCTTGCATCTGAGAGGTTATGAATAGGTGGCTTCAGAAGCTCATAAAAACATTTGCTGTTGAACGAAGCAGCTTTGTACGCTGAGCACCTCAGATTAGAATCTCCCCCAGCGTTAGTGTATTCAGCTTGCAGAAAGGCTTCATCATTTCCCCTAACGAAAAGCAGATTCTTTACATATTTGTTCTGTGATAATTTTTGTGGTCTGATCCACACACCAGCCGGAGTGCAAGGACATTTGGCTGGATACACAACTGAAACGTTCTTTGTAGTGGATGTTGTTTTTTCATTAAATAGGAGAGGATTTTTTTTTTTTCCTCTGTAATAGGTTGATAAAATGAAACACTTAAATTTCGGGGTTGCATTGCATGGTCACAGCCATCACAAAAGTAATTGCCATTGGGTACCTGTGCCACTGAGGGTCTACAAAGATGAACAATGCACTTTAAGAGTACACTTTTGTCTTTTAAGTTGGGCTACTTCCATAAGCCATCAGAAGATCTTTAAACAAGTTATTAAGGTCAGGGCTGTATTGAATAATGTTCCAATGTTTCCCTGATAATTGCTTGGATTCCGCCCACTCATTCTTTAACCTAGTGACATGGCTAATAGAAAGTTATTTGTGTTTTGATGCACAGTTGTTTCGATAAGAGCTCCACTCATGCTTTCCTAACTCCAGGTTTATTCTAGGCATAAGGGAATTGTACTTAAGAAAAGAACCTATAAAATAAATAAAACTTCTCTCTGAGCCTATCAGACCTTTTCAATAAAGGCCTTTATGTTAGAGAATCTCTTGAATATAAAATGTTATTTAATCAGTAAGTCCTAGCTTTTATTAAAGCTGGCAATTTTTGTAGTATTATTATTTTTTGCTTGTGATTAGGTGTATTTTCTATGATAGGCAATATTTCATCTTGAAACTTGTTAGCAAAACCATGTATCAAAATAATGTTCCTATTTCCCATTATGTTCAATATGGAGATGAAATATTTTATGAATTTTTCTCTGCACCTGTCAAAATAAACAAAATATAATTTCCAGGATAATTTGTAATGAATTTTAAACTTTGTATTTTTCTTCGCAAGTTATATTTTCATATTTTCAATGTGGAAATAAGGAAGATTCATGTTATGTTTTTGTTTGCATATAAAACCTGTCCCTTTGACTGCAATAAATGAGAAAGCTTATGGAGTAAAGTGCCATTTGCTGCAAGTCAATGTATCACAGTGTGACCCCCTGAATTTTGCTCCAGTAAGATATGTAAGATCTACTAAGTAACACAGAAATTATGTGTATATATTTTGCAAATGAAATAGCTTGCATTTTAATTACACATCCCCCCTTATTTAAATGCTATTCTCAATATATTTGGTTTTGTAAGAGAAACTCCGTTTAAAGCCTGTATTCCTATGGTTTGATTTATGATGGCAAAAATCATGAAAAGATCAGTAAATTTACTCCAACAGAAACAGCATTTTATTCTTTATTCCAGTGCTAGAATTCTACTTCTTCGTTTGGGAGAGACTCCCAGAGATGTCCATGTGGAATGAAGAACTTGCTCTTCATTGTCTTAACATGAAAAAAAAAAACCCTCCAAAGTACAGGAAGAGAACAGTTCTGAGTGACATGAGGAACAGTTATGACTAAAATGCTTGCAGAAAATATACAGAGGGGCAAAAAGTAAAGTTTTGAAAGAAGCAACTTAAATAAAAAAGGTATTTATTCCCTGATTTCTAAACCTGTTATTAAGACTGAGGCTGTCCAGAATCTTTGAAGGTATGACATAAGCCAAAGACTCAAATGCTAAATTAAATTGTCCAAACCATAGTGATCCTAGTCAAAAACTAATGATAGAAGAAATACACCTTCTAAATATAAAACTGGGAGATGGTTTATCTTCTGAAATCCAGAGCACAAATTAATTGTTGGTGTAATCTGAATACAGCCAGTTGGAATTACCCAGAAATGAATATACCCAATTTGTTAAAGATACGGTACTGTAAATACTGCGCTGTATCAGCAATACATCTGTTCAGCAAGTGCCTCAGCTAGATAGATAAAAGACTCTTTCCCATTAGCTAAAAGCAACCTAAACACTTAACTCAGACCAACCTATTCTGTCAGGGTGCAGAAGTGGCCTTCAAACAAACCATCTCAGTATTTTTCACTTGGAGTCAGGTAAGGCATCTAAAATTAGATTAAAAAAAAAAAAAATTACCAAAGCTCGGAAAGGAATAAAGGGAGGAGGGCAGCGTGAAGGGTATTCAGAGTACAGCATTCAGTCACTAACAGTCTGATCTTCAAAGGATTTCAACCAAGTCATTAAAATAGGAGGTTAGTTTTTAATGAGAAGGTATACAAATGCCCAGTATAATTAGACAGTGGGCTCTGAGGATTTACAGGACTTATGAATTTTTGAAAGAGAAGAAGTAGCTTAGCAAACTAAGTTTAGCAAGTACTGTCCCTAATATTGTGCACAACCTGCATCAGCAAGTTGTTTTGATATTGTTATGGTTTAACCCCAGCCAGCAACTAAGTACCACACAGATGCTCACTCGCTACCTCTCTGGTGGGATGGAGGAGAGAATGAGAAGGGTAACAGTGAGAAAACTCATGGGTTGGGAAGACAAAACACCATCACTCTGAATGTCCCTTCCTTCCTTTTTATTCCCCTGGCTTTATACTACTGAGCATGGCACCACATGCTATGGAATATCCCTTTGGTCAGCTGGGGTCATCTGTCCTGGCTGCGTCACCTCTCAACCTCTTGTATATCCCCAGCCTAACATTACACTTGACTCTGTGAAAGCACTGCTCAGCAACAGATAAAACACCCTCTGTTACCAACCATTTCCTGCAAAAATCCAAACCACAGCCCCATACCAGCTGCTATGAAGAAAATTAACTCAATCCCTGTCAAACCCAGCATGTTCTCCACCCCTTATTCCATTCCATTTACATCATGCTCAGGTCCCATACTTTTCAATAGATTTTTATTACACACCCACACCCTTTCCATCCTTTGATATAATATGCAGATATCATTTTCTTAGTCTATAGACCACTCCAGTGAAATGTCTCTGAAATGTCTGTAAAATGTATGTAAAATTGTCCACAGTTGTCTACAAAATGTCCATTGAGTTCAATTAGCCTATGACATTGGGCTCCATCTGTTATTGGGCTCACTCAGAACAGGAGAGGTGGTGTGCTGCCTGGAGTTACTGAGCACCAAAACCAGGTCAGGTCAGCTCACCGCTGCATTTGCACTGCTTCTTGTAAGGCTTGTCCTCGATTGGTTCAGGTGGTTCCTACTATAGTAAATCCTATAAAATGCAACTCAGATCATGGGTTACATCATTCTAAACGTATGTCCATTACAATCTCCACCCCTTGTCCCTTTGGACCAGGTTACAGGGTTTAACATTGTAATGAACTCTTCCCCTTGCTTTCAGCCTGGTTAGAAACAAGGTTCCTGCTATTCTAGTTCCCATAACATGCAACTCAAGTCCCAGGTTACAATAATTTCAAGGTATTTCAATTACAGTTTCCAGTCCCGGCCCCTTTGGACCAGATCATTGGGTTTAACATTACAGTGAACTTCTGCCTTCACACCTGCTTGAGCTTGGATTTATCCACAGACTGCAGCTCCTTAGGGTTGTACCTGCTCCAAACGTAGTCTTATCTGTGATGCACAGTCTCTCCAGAGATATACCAGCTGTGCAGTCCCTCCAGGGGTACACCTGCTCTGTCATGGGCTTATTCATGGACACATGCTCTGAGGTGCCCCTGCATGACCTCATACGCAGCCACGAATACTTCAAGGTATACCTGCTCCAGCATGGACATAGCCGCAACACTTGAAGATGCACCTGCTCTGGCATGGGCATATCCATGGTCATAGATGCTTCAGGGTTCCCTACACCTGTGTGGACTCACCCACAGGTCACAGTCCTTTCGACTTGACTTCACACTGGAGTTCCAGCCTGTCCAGTACAACAGCAGCAAAACAGCCCTGGTATCAACCAGACATGTTATATCACCACTGCTGTTATCCAAATGTTCCCATGCACAGCAGAGCAAAATGATATGCAGTACAGCAGTACAGCAAGCATTGTAAGCAAAGAGCAATCACTGACAAGCACTAAACTATACTATACAGTAAGGCAAGCAATCCCCATGGCAAGCACAGAAGCTTGACAATTAGTAGCTAAACAGCAATAACAGGTATAAATTTGCTTTAGGACATTCCAGATAAATCTGTTGTTAACTCAAACCCTTCAAGCCCCACACTGAGCAACGAAAAGGGCTGAGGTGGTTTAACCCCAGCCAAGCAACAAGCACCACACAGACACTCACTCACTCCCCAGCAGTGGAATGAGGGAGAGAATGAGAAAGGTAAAAGTGAGAAAACTTGTGGGATGAGATAAAGACAGTCTAATAGGTAAAGCAAATGCCACAGGCAAAAGCAAAGCAAAACACGGAAATTAATTCACCACTTCCTATTGGCAGTCAGATATTCAGCCATCTCTAGAAAAGCAGGCCTCCATCACACGTAACAGTTACTTGGGAATTCAAAGGGCATCACTGTAAATATCCCCCCTTTCCTCCTTCTTTCCCCAGTTTTATATTACTGAGCATGACACCATATGGTATGGGATATCCCTTGGGTCAGCTGGGATCAGCTGTCCCTGCTCTATCCTCTCCCAACTTCTGCACCTCCAGCCTACTCACTGGTGGGGTGGTGTGAGAGGCAGAAAAGGCCTTGACTCTGTGTAAACAGTAACAAAAACATCCGTTATCAACAGTTTTGATCAGAAATCCAAAACACAGCCCCATACTAGCTACTGTGAAGAAAATTAACTCTACCCCATCCAAAACCAGGACAAATAGGTATGCTTTGAACTTTGTGAGGCACTGAAAAACAGCAGTTCCTTCCTCACTAGCTGTTTCATCGGACAATCTTGTCATGGATTGTACTAGATCTTTTTATCTTCTTACCCCACCATTCTCCTTACAGTGAAAGCTATCCTTTTTATTTACTAAACAATCTGCCATGTACGCTTTACTTATGTAGAAAACAATTTAGCAGGGTCAGTAAGTGAAAGCAAGGCAATGTTTTCACAGAGGATTTTTTTCCCTTTGTTTACTACTATGCAGTTAAAAGCCTCACAGTTTTGCACAAATGCATCTTTTATTTGAAATACTGATAATTCCTTCTACTGAACAAGACCTCTCAGCTCTAGAAAGAAACAAACACAGTGGGTTAAAAAAAAAAAAGTATTTTTATAGACAGGCAGAACCTTTAAAAGATATTTTGCTCATACGTATATGAAGCTTATTGCATTGTTAGATATACTATGTTTGTCTCTGGCTTAACTAGCTCTTCAGCTGTGGGGTTTTTTGGTTTGATTTGGTTTAGGGTTTTTTTTTGTCTCATGGGCCCTTTTCCTTTACTTTGCTTTTGTTTTCCAAGCCTAGATCTGGTGGCCTCCTTCCTGAGCTCACTGTCTCTCTCTCTTTCTTTTCTTATGAGAAGGTTTTTGCATGTAAGCACTTACCAACTTTTTTTATTTTTAGGAAATGAAAGAGCTGAACGCACGCTTTAATATATTTTTAATGGCCATTGCTGACAGACAAGACATTTTGCTGGTATTGTCTTGCATTGCTATTATGTTACAAGACTTTTATTTTTATCAGTATCTATTGTGCTATCCAGTTAAAATGACAAAGTCTCCCACGCTGAGCAAATTGAACGAGCCTTTCACTTCACTGAAGAAAAGGACTAGTTCTGTCTGCAATGGCTTTTTTTGGAGAGGAGTCGTCATTGTTCACATTCTATTGACTCTATAGTTCCTCTTAAATAATGTTCGTGTATTATTAAGAGAATATTCATCTCTAGTGTAACTAGATAGTAAGTTTCTTTAAGCACTGTTCCATTTGGAGTATTTGTTCATGAGACTTAGTCTTCTGCTGCCACCTATAGACACGATGAAGTATTGCTGCGTGGTATGCCTTGCGTACAAACGTAAATAACGCTGGCATGCATTTGTCACCTAGTTTCAGAGACACTTCTTCAATTTCCTGTATCAGCATATTTTAGTCTATAAAATGTCTCGGAGAAAGCACGTCATGTAGGGATACAATTAAGAAAATTGAAGAACTGCGCAAAACCATTCTCATTGTTTACTTCTACTTAAAAACTTTTCTGTGGAGGATGAATGTACACTTGTCCATTTATTCTCTCTCCCAAAGTGAAAAGTGTTCATTCATTTAACTGCATACACCAGTTCTGTTCTGTGTTTGATCTATTGTTTGTAGTGCCTTTCATGTTCAATGCAGCTCCTAGTGATAGGATTTTCTTGCATCTCACTCCAAGCTGGTGAAATACCCTTGCATATGTCCTTCATGCTCATTGTTCTTTTGCTGTATCAGTCTGGAAGAAAAATTAAGTACAGTGGTTTCCTTCTCTTATTTGTAACACATAGTGCAGATGAAATTCTGCCAGGATGAAGTATTAGTGCACAGGCCTCCTGGAGCTCTAAATCTCACAGGAGGCAGTACGCAGATGTGCATCGGAAGGAGTACCAACTTTTGAGTCACTCTGCTGGATCTCTGTGGGTACTGGTGAAAGGAACCTCTCCTAAGAAACTGTACAGCAGAATGAAGTGCTTAAAAAAAGGTGCAAAAATGAGGAACACTCAGTATATTGCCATTTATTCAAACACTATGATCCACTATCCACTGAGGCTTGAGATCAAAAAAGGTCATTCACCTGTTCCACCTATGGGGTCTTGTCCCAGTGGCAGAAACAAGCTCCTGATGCTCACTCAGACCAGAGCATATTGTAGTAAAATAGTCACAATGCACCTTGAGGTAAACCCTTTCCTATGAAAAAAACCCAACCAGACAAAGAAACTGTGAATGCTGGAAGGCAATGGGCAATTTGTGTGTGTGTGTGTTGTGGGGAAAGTGGAGGTTGAGTGTCAAAAACTGAATTTTTGAATTCTCAAGAAGAGGCCTGCTACATGCTAGTTTCAAGTAGTATGGACTAGTGCTAAATTTTATATAACTTGGACTAAACAAAAGTGGCAATTCTTGAATCCTTCATTTAGTAAAAAAGCATGAGACAGAACCACCAGCTAGGACACTAAGCAGACAGTTTCTGTACATAAACTTTCTAGATAGGGAAAGCTGGAGATAGCAGGTTCTGAAAAATAAAGGAGGGGGAAAAAAATAAAAATGTTATCAAAAAGAAGAAGAGGCTTCAGGGAACAGGAGGTGACCTGGAAAGAATAAGGTGAAAATCCCTGCTGGAGAAGCAAGAGAAGAAGATCCTGGATGTCAGACAGAAAAGAAGAAGGTGGCATGGGAATGCTCAGGGACCTTGCCTGGTGATCCCCAAGACTGGTAACAGTCAACAGCAGCACAGTGTTAAGATAGATGACTTTTTGCCTGATCTTCCCAGGCCAGCATGAACCCCACTGAGGTGTGGGGAAGCTGTGTGTAATACTCATGAAAAACATCAACCATGTGCCATAAATGAATGAAGAGAAAGCCCTAATCTTGCTGGTTCTTAAAATAAACCCCAGTAACAAAATTCACCATAAACTAAAGCCCCTTAAATAAAATCATCATATTTCAAATGAGCACTACAGATTAAATCATCATAGTCACTGTGATGTCAGATGAGGGAGCTTCTGAGGAATCTAGAGCTGAAGAATCTTAGAGACGCTACTAGATGTCTCTGTGCTTGGTGGGTATAGAGAAACTCAAAATATGGTGAATTCACAGACATTTTAATAAAATAGAGATCTTTTTTCTGATGAAAATATAACTGTTGGCGACATTTTTTTCCTATTAGACCTTCTGAAATTTCTCATTGACCTTTTGCTTAGCACAGTTTTTAACTCTGTTCAGTGCCTTCTCACACAATAACACATTATAATAACATTTATCAGCTATAGTGACCTTCCTCTTGCTTCCTACTAGTAATTACAATTTAACACAAGAGGTATTTCAAATACTACAGATTTTAATATGCATTTTTCTCAAGAAGGGCTTATTTGTAAACACAATTGGAATACTAGTTTCTTGGTTAAATCTTACTTATAGACGTGAATTTTTGTCTAGCATTACTTCAATATTTCCATTTGGTGCTTTTTGTTTCAAAGGACATTTCTCCTACTTAGAAAATAACTTTTTTTTTTTTTTTGTAGTAAAATTTAAGAAAAAAAAGTTCAAGACCAGAAACAACAGATTTACCACAAGCAGGCTCTTATAAACCTAGGTGCTGTACTATTACTTTCTGCTTAATTCTACACTCAGAGAACATGAAACTGTATGCAGAGTCAAAGTAGCAACAAATGTCATCAAAGCTTTAATAGGGCAAGAAAGTATTTTCCACATTATTTCTAGATGTTTTAAATGTTACATGTGACATAAAACATTGCTACCTTTTAATAAATTTATCCTTCTGCTGTGTCGTTGGGGTTTTTTGTTTATTTTTGTTTTGTGGGGTTGTTTTTTTTTCCAAATGATACCATTTGCTATTTATTCTTGTGAATATTTATTAAAGGCTGATAGAAATTATAAGGGCTAGTTGCTGTATATTTTCATAAACAGATATACTACATATTTTGATTTTCTCATTTTTAAGTCAAATGAACTGCTACATGAGAATGAATAACATGTACAAGGAGGGTCTGAAATATCCACTTTGAAGAAACAATGAAACCAATGTTATTTTCATAGGCAATAAATATTTTGCAAATTTGTAGTAATTATGTCCAGACTCTGGCTCTTTTTTCAGATTATTAACACAAATTCTTACAGACACTTCAAGAAGTGCTTCAAAGGTCAGGTCAAATATGCTTAAATTGCATTTGTTCCTTTCATGAAGTGAATAGTTTAAATCTATATTAAAGGTTTTGTTCCTTACCAGACAAAATGCTCATTCATAACTCACCCCACAACCATCTTCTTTGCCTGAGAACCAGTGTCTCTATTAATCTTAATGAAGGAGCTAACATTATTTCAGAGGCATGGATTGAAGTACTCCTATCTACCATGAATAAGGTCTGAGAAATCAATCCTGGAGTAAGAACTGCAGGATTTGGCCCAACATCTATAAAATATGAGGAGATAATTCCTTCACAAGGAAGAAGAATTATCTTCTATTGTCTGTTGATGAACTCTGTGATGACTGCATTACACAGCACTCTGGATAGCAGTAAATGACTATTGCACTTGAGAAGTCAGATTTATTTTGCACATGTAAGACATTATTTTCATTCTTGGTCTTCAAGGACTCTTCATTCAGAATCTAAAATGTTTCATCAAACAATGTAGCATCTGTTAAAATTATAATCACCCACATCAAGAATCCATATCAAAAGGTATACTATACTTTACTTCCTCTGTATTTATTGCCCCCCCAAAATAGGTGTCTCAACAATTTGGGAGATATATAGCAGGCTTATATGGCAGAAAAAAAAGTGTTCTGCTTTTTTTTTTGTTTTAGTTGACATCAGAAGTGCAGTAATGTTAATTTAGAAAAAGAAGTAGGTTTTACTGGTTTTATGGGCAATGCAGAGACAAAGTAATAAAGCAAGCATGTGGGCTTTTTTCATCTATTATGAATAGTGTTATTACCATGAACTATATTATGCAGACTTCAGTCAATTTTCATTGTGATTTGTGAGAAATTAAACCACTGCTTATTAGCATGAAGGTGGAGAAGAATCTTAAATTCTAGTAGGCCATGCTGTTGAATCTTGACTGTAGGTTAAAGATTGAGGAAGTCAAGAGGAGATGAACGAGATGACTGAAGAATGCAAAAGATGTCTATTAACATATGACAATTGTCATTTTGGCATCCAGTAACCACTGTTTTTTTAAAACCACACTGAAGCTCTGAGTCTCCTTCTCACTGTCTTTTATTGACTGGATCATTCAGTGCATATTTATTGTTAATTCTGTGACATGCTAATAAATGACAAGATAAGATAAGAAAGCAAAACCTGCTATTTTTCATACTACTACTTCTTCTCATATATTAGTTTTTCTCATTTTCTCTAATGGTCAGAAGGTCTTTTAAATTTCTTTCTGGAAAAGCATCATAATCTGGAAACATGCTAACTTTCCAACTGAATTCTCCTTGCATCCTAGGAAATACTTTGTCTTGAATGGAGGGAGTGAGGTAAGGAGAAATTTAGTCTTATAGAAAATCTTCAGGATATGTACAGTCCCTTGATTTAAGTAACACAGCAATATGACTTCATGTGTCTGTGTGAGAAACATGGAAATATGTAAGCGCACAGTTACATTGCAGGTCTAAAATTTCTGGTGTCTTGAGATTAGGAAGGACTTGCATGCTCTTCAAAATTAATTCAAATTAAATTAAAATGTTTAAAGCATGTTTCTAGCCCAGTAAACCAGTACAGAAGTCATATGTCGTTTTGGGGACAGACAGAGAAGAAGAACAGGAAAAGCCTAAGAAGAAAGAAAGGATAGCTTTTTTTTTTTTCTTTTTCTTTTTTTTCCCCATCAAAGAATGTAATTTCATCTGTGGTACCTAATAGGTCTTCTACACCTCCTGGAAAAGAATCAGAAGCCTTGCTTGACAAAGATCCTGAAGTTCATTGAAACATTAACAGCCAGCAAGGGAAAACCAAAAAGAAAGTGTGGGTTTGTGGCCTAAAACTCAGTGCTTTCCATATGCAGTGATGGACGTGAAATACATCATACTTTTAAGGTCCTTTTATCCTACTTGAATATTACACATACCAGATTAGGTCACTCAGTTTGAAATGGACCTAGGCATGGTACAATGAATTTGTATATGATCCTATGAAGCAATGAGTTTATTTTCTACTTATTCCAGACAGCAATTTTGATTTTGCAAACCAATGCAAATGTTTTTTAAAAACTTAAGAAATGAATGAGCACATCAAAATTTTACAAATAAAACATGGTACAATTAAGATGTACTCATGCTATATTAAAATTGGAAATGCCTCCCAAGAGAAAAAAAAGAATCACAAAAGATTATGGACATATTTGGAAATACATCACTGAAACAATCAACTATCATTTAAACAAACAATATATCACCATAGGGAACCCTAAATTAAAAATCCTTCGTACTTTAGAAGTCAGTATAGATAGTGTTGCCAGTTGTACACTCGGGATTATTTTAATTTGCTGTAGGATTTAGCTGTTTGATTGATGCGCATAGTTACCTCTTTGATCAGTTGTAATTTGGAATTTCCTCTTTTTTATTTTGCAGATAATGTTTCCTGAAATTTTTCTTCAGTTCCCAGTGTTGATGGAGGGATAATTATTTATTACACAAAATAGTTCAAGCTCTGAAAAAGAGAGAATTACTTTGTCATTTTTTTGGGGGGGAAGGGGTGAAAGGAGAAGAAGAGGCAGTTTGTCATATTTTATATTGTCCAACTGTTTAATGGTAAGGACATTTACCTGAAGATGCTTATTAGTGGCAACACTAACTAGCCAGGGTACAGACGAAAGTAAGCTTGTTTCAACACTGCACTCTGGCATATTTGAGTACCAATATATAGGAAAATGAATGTAATTCAGTCCTGGCTTTACTGAATTCAAAAGGAACCTTGGTTAGTGGATTCAGGATTTAATCGGAGTCTCTACTGCAGACACTGTTTCTGTGATTTTATTTATTTATTTTTTTAGCTTAAGCAGAAATTCAGTGAAAAAAGAGGGGAGCATTTTTCTATTTTAAACTGGGTAAATTTTTACTATATTCTTGATATTATTGCAACGTTGCATCCAAAATACTTTGAGATGAATGCAATTTCCATGGGAGGTTTTGCATTAACTTCACTGTCTGTATGAAGATTCAAGACTGAAATTCCACAGACTTTTCAAGAACAAAAATCTGCAGGACAAATGATACTGCACTAAAAATTTTGCTAAGAGAAAACCAATAAAGAGACTGTAGCAAGAGAAAACAAGCTTGAGAAATGTTCTTAAATCTTATGGTTTCATTTCAGTTATAAACAGATAATGCTGATGGAAATTTTTAAAAGGAGTAAATGACATTAAAGATTATGTGATTGAAGGGAAATAGCTAACATTTGTTGTTAACAACTAAATCTAAGATTGGCACAGTCCAGTCTATAGTTACTTCAACTCATCTGTGATACTTGGTGTTGGGACAGAAACATCCAGGATTTCATTTACTATTATTGTGACATTAAAAGTTACAGAAGAAATGCTGGAGCTGGCACTTATTTCTGCTTGTGTTTGTGTTTTGATATTATGAAGAGCATTCTGCAAAGAATAGGACAGTACCTACTGATACGTGCTGAAACAAATCCTTAATGCTGGCCCCTTCAGCGAAGAGCAACAATGATCTCTAGTGGCAGCAACTTTTACTTCAAGCTTAGTGATAATAAAAAGAACATGGTGAAGACATTCCACATTGTCATATAGTTTAAGTTGTTGTTAGGGTGCTTTTCTTAAAAAAAAAAACCCAGACTTGGTGTGGGGTTTTTTTCATTTGGTTTTTGTTCTGTTTTGTTGTTTTAATTTAAGCAGCAGTAGTTAATGAAATTAATTCCCCTCATCCAGTATTTCTCTCCCCTCTCAAGCTCGCAAATTTAGCAGTGCCTTTGGTAATAACCTGGTTTTACATGTGCAACTGTCTGCTATATTTTTTTCCAAATTCTTTCAAATATATTACTTTCATAACTATTTTTAGCTGAGGCCTTTAAACCTGTGAGTTACTGTTGATAAAACAGAAAACAACAGACAGCTAAATTCTGACTTCAGTGTATACAGAGTAGCTTTACACTGCTTTTATACATTTGTAATTTATTTTCTATCAAATACGTAAGGTTTTGGCCACCCCAAACAGCAGCACTGTTATATCTAAGAAGGCATAATAATATAGTAATTAATAGTAAAATTAGGAAGTCTTGGAAAATCCTTGTACCCAGTATTGTAAGATGTTAGGTTTTCTAGTAGTTTTAAAAGCAAACAAACAAACAAAAAAACTCTGCATTCTTTACATGTGCTGTCTTCATTTACAGATTACTATTTCAGATTAGAAATTTGAGGCTAATAGTGTTTCCTAAACCTTGTATTTACTTATGTTCTGAAAATGTTCTTATTCTTTTCTACCCTTTAAGAGGTGAAGCAAGAAAAGAAGATGTAAGTCAAAGAAAGGCACTCAATACATAGTTTTAAGAAGGAATCTCAACTATTTGTGTTATTGAAACCTACTTATGTAGAATCTGTGGCCATTTACGATGGAGGAAACGGATGCCATCCAGAGGGACCTTGACACGCTTGTGAGGTGGGCTGATGCCAACCTTATGAAGTTTAACCATGCCAAGT
>WYDI02018269.1:0-12448 GCA_009867235.2 Psittacus erithacus
TTGGCTTTCTGGGCTGCGAGCACACACTGAAGCCGGCTCATGTTCATTTTCTCATCGACCAACACCCCCAAGTCCTTGTCCACAGGGCTGCTCTGAATCTCTTCTCTGCCCAGACTGTACCTGTGCCTGGGATTGCTCCCATGCAAGTGTAGGCATGGTTGAACTTCCTAAGGTTGGCATCAGCCCACCTCACAAGCATGTCAAGGTCCTCTGGATGGCATTCCTTCCCTCCAGCATATCAACTGAACCACACAGCTGGGTGTCATCGGCAAACTTGCTGGGGGGTGCACTCAATCCCACTGTCCATGTCCCCACAAAGATGTTGAACAAGACCGGTCCCAACACTGATCCCTGAGGGAACAAAAAACTTTCCTTTCAACAAGCATAATTCTCTCCTCTTTTCCATAACCTTTTCAAAATCAAGATGAAGATTACTTTAAATGAGGTGTACAAAATTACAAACACCAGTTAGTTGTCCTAGTAGTTTCCTTTTGGGAAAGCCTCTGTTTGAAAGAAGTGACTCATTAGTTTCTGTGCTTTTCAAATGACAAAATGACTTCACTGACTTCCCTCAAGCACTGTACTTGCTGTTTTCCAATTGAAGAGATGTTGGCAACAGTAGCTGGTTTTTGCTTTAGGATTGGACTGCCCTGAAACAGGGCATCATCTGAAAACAGGCATCATCTTCCATGGAGAAAATGTAAAAGCATAAGTAGACTTATTTCTATAAACTACAGCACAGTTGCATATTTCTGGGAAGCTGTAAAATAAGCTAAGCAAAGAATTTAAAAGCAGAACCAGTTTTGCTCTTTGTGAAACATTAAGAGCAGCTACACTCATTCCTGAAGCTGGAGATTTGCTCAAGCCACAATATTTTCACCTAGGTGGACTGTCAGATACTGGGTTCCCTAAGACAACCAGTCCAGGGTGAGCAAGCAACTGATACATTTAACCTCCCACAGTCAGAGGTAACACAGGGGAACCCAAAAGGGACTGCAGGGACCAGGAAGGCTGAGTTTGGATTCTGACTTTGCAAATGGTACCAGCCATCAATGAAGTCAATGAAATAGAGCCCAGGTTTAGGAGACCTGTGTGAGAATCAATAAAATTAATATAAAGAAGAGCAACAGGGTGTATGGGAACAAGATGTATCTCTTAGAAATGTAAAAAGTTATCTTAAATTTTAAGAAAAAGAAAAAATAAAAGAGGCAAAGTCCTTGTCTTCCCTCTTATACACACACTTTTTAAGTGTCTCACTCTTTAAGAATTTTTTTTGAGTCTACAACAAAAATTATAATAACCATGCAACGCTCAGATATGACGTCTCAACATCTGTAGCTCTGTGGGTGTATTTAGAATAGTATTCAAAGACTGCAATGCAGCTGTCAAAGGAGAAGCAAGTGGAAATGTAGATATTTAACCCTTCAGCTTTCCTTCAAACACTGCTCATTTCAGCTAAGCAGCATGTTGCCCTCCACAGTTTGTACGTGGATTGTCAGAAACATGCACCGCTGAACACTGCTGTGTGAACAGATGGTTGCCTATGCTGATGTTCTACCCAATCTACACCTACTAACTCCAGTGTGAAGACACTGTATCAGGTCTGACTGAGATGGAGATAATTTTCCTCACAGCAGCCCTCACAGCACTGTATTTTGCATTGGTAGCTAGAAAGGTTTTGATAACACACCAGTGGTTTGGTTACAGCTGAGCAGTGCTTGCCCAGCATCAAAGCTGTCTCTCTAGTATTCCCCCCTCAGCAGTCAGTTGGAGGTGAGCAAGATCTTGGGAGAGGACACAGTCAGGACAGCTGATCCCAACCGTGCAAAGGGATATTCTATATCATATGTCATCTGCTCAGCAATGAAAGATAAGGGAAAAGGAAGCATATGTTATTTATGTATGTCTTCTGGAGTAATTACCACTTACTGAAACCCTACTTCCTGGTAAGTGGCTGGACATGGCTTGCTGATGGGAAGTAGAGAATAAAAACTTCTGTTTTCCTTTGCTTCTGTGGGTGGCCTTTGCTTTTGCTTTCTTAAACTGCCTTTATCTTGACACAAAAGTCCTTTTCCATCTTATTTTCTCCCCTCTGTCCTGCTGAGGAGGGGAGTGGCAGAATAACTTGATGGGCACCTGACATCCAGCCAAGGTCTACTCACTACAGACCCCCAAGCCCCTATTAGCACAGCAGATTAAGAACTTCCTGTGCAGCAGAAATGATGGCTCCCCACAGCTAAACTACTTGTCTAATCAGAGATTTTGACAGGCTCTCACTGAGTCCTTCCCATGAATTACCATGCTACCACAGGAATAGCCCAGGAAGTGCGCTCCCAGCGCATTTCCTAGGCTCTTCCTGGGGTAGGACAGGAACTCACTGAATCCTTGCCACGGCACTCAGGACTTTGCCATTGAAACAGCCACCAAGCAGCATTAACATCAGGCTGCTGCTGACGTTTTTTCCCTTTGAACTTTTGTCACAGACTTTGTTTCTCTTTGCTCTGAAGAAACTTCTTTCCAACACTTTCATGCCCTGCATAGAGAATGCACAAATCTGCTTCCTAATGTGTTTTTAGCAATGCTTGCACTGAGGCTCTGCTTCAAATGCAAGAACAGGATGCCTTGACAAAACAGCCCCGCATCCCAAGCCCATGTGTGGAGTCTGCCGCCATAACTGTTCTGATTAAAACAGAAAGCATTACTGAACACAGGCAAAAAAGGCCTCATAAGGATTCTGCAAATGGGTCACCAAGGTTTACATTTACAGTACAGACGCTGAAACCAATGCTCTAACTGCAATATCAGTATATTTCTCTCTTTTTTTTAAAAAAAAAAAGGTTTCTGCCAAAATGGTCACAGAAAGGTGAATCCTCAGAATGGAGTAACACTTTCAGAAGCCTCATTGAAAGGCTTTCTAAACATACAAAGCAATATTCAGCCGCACACATCTAGGGGAATTTGATATTGTCCTTATAATTACAGCTTAAATTTATTTTCAAATGAAAGTGAACCATTTTCATAGGAACCGTTTCATGAATAGAAACCTTCATTTCATGAACACAAACCTTGGACTCCTAAGTCAGGATTTTCTCATTTTATTTAGAGCACCTACAAACTTTCACCCCAGCCCACTATGTAAATTGCAGGCCTCCTTGGGATTTCCATAGTTCTTTGGATGAATTCTCTAAACACTTTTCAGTCAAGAAATAATGTATTATATCAGTTTTATATGTATTTTAAAAGCAGCAGCCTACAAAAATGGAAGAAACTTTTAGCGCATGAAAACAGCAGCTTCACTGATGATTTGTGCTAGCTGAGAGTAACCCATGAATATGAGAGAGCAAATGAAGTCTTCCAAGTTCTCAACATATTTGCACATCATATAACTTGACATAAGAAAATACACCACCTGCTTCATCTGCTTGCCTTTTATTAATAGGGCAATCTATTTACATGTCAAAGTGTATGTGGGAATTTTCTTCTTTAATAGCTATACCAGTTAATAGCAGCATACTGCCTGCAAGTTAACATAATTAATGTTCCATCTGACTTTCAGCTTTCTTTCATGATGTGTACTTTCCATCATGATTGCCTTCAGAGAACTTGAAATAAAGCACAGAACACTTTTGTCTAGTACTGAGCAAATTAAAAATTTACATGTATTCAGTTCTTTAAGAAATGCTTACTAAATTTGGGCAAACATAAAGCAATATTATGCATGGACATGCTAATATTAATCTTAATTACCACACATGAGTTCTTGCAACTACCTTCTAAATTACTGTCCTAAAATGTATTTGTCATCTTGAAATGAAAACCTGGTTAGCAACAAATGAATTCACATTACTGAAGGAGAATACATACAGTGTTGTTAGGTGAGGGCTGAAAACATGGCTAGTGAAAATGCCATACAAATCTCTTTTGACCCACATCATACTCCTGAGCCCACAAAATGAAGTCCCGGCTCAACTCTTATCAGCACTCTTTGAACAATGCCTGCCCTGCAAGGGTAATCACGGAGTGGTGCTGCAGTGTCAGCACGCTGTCAGCTGGGGCCTTGCCCCTGCAGAATAGAGCCTTTGTCTGCCCTGCGATAATAGCTAGAACTGGCTCAGCAAAGCACAAATGAAAGGCTAATGATCTCTGCCCTAGAAAGCCCGCCCTCTGACAGCTTGATGCTGCACTGAAATTCATAAGCACGACTCTTCAGTCCATGCCAAATCATAGAATCATAGAATCAACAAGGCTGGAAAAGACCTTTAAGATCATCAAACCCTGAAATAGCAATAAAACTCTGTGTAGTGTGTTTTATCTGCTCATGAAACTGGAAAAGACTCAGTACTCTAAAACAAAAGCCACAGATAACAGGTGGCAGGCAGGAGGGATGCGAATAAACAAGTACAAGTGTATCAACTTTTATCGCTATTATTATTGGAAAATTTCCCATTTCTTCTTTTCTTCCCAATCAGTTTTTGGTTTTGGTTTTTTGGTTGTTTCTTTTAAGATGCTGAAAATATCTTCAGCTCTTCAGGGTTTTGTTTCTCCACCTAATTTAGCCTACCCAGGATCTATGAAGCTGGCAGCACACTATGTAATTCTTCCTCTAGCTCTGCAGGCTTCCAAGTGGTGAATTGACTGCACCAGAGAAAATGTCATTCAGATCATATTTTGAAACATAATTCGATATACTTTTTAATATTGTGATTTTTTTAATTTGTAGGTTTTCATGATGTTTGAATCAATCCATTATCTTGCAAATAAAGGAAATCACAGAACACAATGTCTTAATGCACTAAGGAGCACATTTTTATTACAACATTTGGGTATTTTGCTGTAAAGAACTGCGATTGCCTCCAAAAAAGTTATTTCAAGTGGAGACATTGGTACAGGTTTTTAAATGGTACACACTAATTCAGGCTCCAAAACCCCTTGCTGGTTGCTCTCTTCCCGTCCTCTCTTTGTTCAGGAGATTCATTGAATCACGGCTTTTTTGTCTGCCTGAGTTTCTCCCACTCATCATCAGGAATGAATCACATCTCCGTAGCACCTCCTCTCCTCCCAGCCAGAGTCTCCAAACCAAAGCAGCAACCCACAGATCAGCTCCTGATTTCTGTCATGCAAGCAATTCTCCCAGCCCAGTAGATGTGGGCGACCACCTGTGGCATTTGCACAGATCAGGCACCGGCTGGATACCACTGAGCAGTGGGGATGCATCAGGGATGCCAGGAAGCCTGACCCCAGGCAGTGGGAAGTCAGAAACTGACAAGAGCTACCACAGTACCTGCTGTCAAGTCTCTTTCCCTCCCACACTGTCTTTCCTTACCTGGGAAATGCCCCCACTACTCTCCTTTTCTCCAGGAACATGGCACTAAGTCAACGTTTCTAACCCAGACTGTATTGGCATCACCCAGAAGCAGTTGCAGTACTCACCCATGCTGGGGTATGCTTTAACCCCGCTCCTGCAAGCAACTTGGATTATTGACTGTTAAATGGTTCAGAAGGTAGATGGGCTTTTTTTCCCCTAAAACTCTTGTGAAAGCAGCTGACAACCTAGGGTTCAAATTGTCCCATATTTTAACAGAGAAATAGATTTTCCACTCATCTATAAATTACTGACTATTGTAGTCCTGGAGTCCTGGAGCTGATTCAAGCTTTTTCACTGATGATAAAATAAATACATTCACACTAACAGCTTCTTTTGACAGTTTTTGTTATTTTTACTTTATGTACATGTTTTTTCTTTTTTTAAGAGGCCCAGAACTTTCTTTCCACATCCCATTCTTTTTTATATCATGTCAAATAAAGGAACAGGAAGAACACAGTGGGACAGGAGAAAATGAGGTGGGGAGGGAAGAACAAGTGGAAAAAAAAAATTAAGGCTCATGAACACGTTGGAAGCTTCATATTCAAATGGCAATACTGATGGGTGAACTTACCCCAGGGAGAGAGGCAGACAAAAGAGCTGTTCACATATCAAAACTTAGAAAGAGGTGCTCGTACCAACTAGCTTTAGGGGTTAAACACCTCCCCTCATGAATATTTTGATAGGCTTTTTATGGAATCAAAGACAAGGCAGAAATCCTCCAGATTCAGGGTACATCTTTCTGGACCAGAAGGCTGGCCTCGTTTATTGTTACATGTATATGACTAGGTGGTATGGCTACCCCAGCTGGGATACTCGCATCCTTGAAGTTAAAAACACAATGTCAGAGGGCTGACCGCTAGAACTTTTTGATATGCCTAGACAGTATAAGCAGCACCACACTTTTATTGGTACCTATTATTCAGATTGCACTCTGGCATCCATTCATAATGCATCCCAACATCCTAATGTTACTGAATTAAGGCACTAAAGAGAAGCAGGATGGCAGATGTAATCTGAAAATAAGACTTAATACCTCTGACAAAGGGAATAAAAATTGTGACAGGTGAACAAAGGAAGAACAATAGAGGATCAAAAAGAATGAGAAATAAATTGTACCTCATTATTCCCTAGAGTCACAGACCCATTAGGACAGTGAGGAAACTCCTACTTTTTGAATGTTGTCCCAGCATCATCAGACAGAGAAGAGGATGCAGAATTTACTACTATGCCCATCACCTCTGGCTGAATCTTGAGCAAGTCCTGGGAGATGTCTGTTTCCTAATGCTCCCTACTTCTCTCCTCTTTAAGAGCCTTGCTTTGACATGCAAGACTACCTTTTTCATAAGGCAACATTTCTGTGAATTTGTGACAAATGAGATAACTCAGTAATATTCCAAACAGTCCAACCCTGCTACAGGTTTGCCACATCGCAGAGCAGCTGATGAGACCATGTGTTCTGCCTACGTCTTTCCAGCACCTGAGACAAGAATGGCTTTTTCTATTTTTGATACTTTTTTCTGGTACATTTTGTCTTTTTAGAAAAAACCTTTAAAGCAGCAATCCAGCTTAACTGACTTTTTCTCTTCCATCCCTTCCCTAAGAGACCTAAGAGAACAGCCATTAGTTCCAAATGTAGTAAGAGGTAGTCAAGCAGGACTTTCCCTCATTAAAACAAACAAACAAAAAACCAAAACCACAGAGCAAAACAAAATAAATCCACACATTATCTATAAAAAAGGAAGTTTAAAAGACAAAATAAAAATTAAAATATACTACAAAAACAGTGGAAGTGCTGTTACTTTTCGATGTTCCCATTGCATGTCTTTACCTGTTCTACTCTCTCTCATCCATCTTGTTTAGAGAAAGATTTGCTAACATAAAGCAGCCCAAACTACCCATTGGTGTCTGCATTAGCATGTGGCCTACTGCAATAGGAACACATCTGTAGAGCAAAGCAGTTAGTGCCAGGGATCTGGCATCCACTAAATTGCTGATATAGATGCACTCCTTTTTATTCAAGACTGCAAATAATCTCTCAATTCATCACCCACAGTGTAAGAGACACATTAAGCATCTTTAATTTCTTGGATTTATAGAAACTCAATATTTAGCACAAACCCTGCTATTTCCACTATGTAGAAAAGTGTTACACTAATATTAGTAACACAAAACAAACATTGTGTGAATTTCAGATTACCAGTTCTAGCAGGTGAAAGTACCAGGGTAGTGAAGTAAAATTTCTGACACTATATAAACCTTCCCATCATTACAGTGAATTCAGAGAAGACAGTTTTCTACTATGTCTCTGCCAGAAAGGTACTTCAGCTTAGCAAAAGCTCATAGATCACTGTTTTGTTGGTGTAGCATTTGGAATCTCACTGCAGCTTCTTCTTTGAGATATCTTTGACTATCATTTATTCGTGGATCAATATTTCACCTTTAAGTTGGCTGGATAAATACCTTTTTTTCAGTTCTTCTTATGTGCATTACACAATATTCACATATTTCAAAATAATATTATCCTTTAATATCTACAGCAAACAACTGAAGAGGAATTCTAATTAAGGTGCCTGTGTTGATGAACACTTCATAACAAGCAAAGCCAGTGACTGTAATCAGCATGCCTTTCCAAACATGCCATACCCCACCTATTTTGAGGGCTCCATACTTCAAGCAGTATTGAAGATTTAGGCTTTTAAATCGACTTTACCATTCGTTTGTAGTGATAGGACAAGGGGTAATGGGTTCAAACTTAAACAGGGGAAGCTCGGGTTAGATATAAGAAGTTCTTTATTGTGAGAGTGGTGAGGCACTGGAATAGGCTCTCCAAAGAAGTGATGAATATTCCATCCCTATCAGTGTTCAAGGCCAGGTTGGACAGAGCCTTGGGTGACGTGGTTTCATGTGAGGTGTTCCTGCCCATGGCAGGGGGTTGCAACTAGGTAATATTAAGGTCCTTTCCAACCCTAACTATTCTATGATTCTATGATTCAGCAGAAAAGCACGAAAGTTAAAACAAATTTTCTTTCCTTTCCAAAAGACATAGAGGAGAAGAAAAAAAAGCAGCAGCCAGGTTAAACAAAATGTTTGTGACCATCAACAATCCTTACATGGATGTTGCTTGTGGAAATCTGTCTCCAGGCTTGCCAGCACTGGTGCAAAATTGTTCTTACAGAGGTCAAGTTTTCTCCAAGTTTTCATATAATTTTGCTTAAAGTTCAAGAAGGAAACAAAACAAAGCTGTCTCTACAGGGAGATCTGGTTTTATGTGCCTTCAATATGCGCTATACATTTGTGACCAACTGACAGGGATAAACAAACGATCAGCCCAAACCGTTTACATAAAATTAACACTGCAAATCATTATATCAAAATGTGCTAAAACTGCAAATAACAAGCGTTTGAAAGTCAGAGTATTCAAAAAGGAAATTTATCTATAAAATCTTAATTCAGTCTTTTCATTACAGGCAAAATGTATCAGTCATTAATTGTACTTTCATTCCATACATAAGAGTGGTTGCTTAATAGTAAAATTATGGGGGGCAGGAGAGGAAATGCAGAAAAAGGAAAAGCTGTACTACTCCAAAGTAAGGTCATGATGGGAACGCGTGTTCCCATGATGGGAACACGTTTCCATCCTATCATGATGGGAACGCCATGAGAGGTGTTCCCATGATGGGAACACCTATCTTTCTCCTTTTCCATGAGGAGGAAGATAGGTGGCCACTGCCTGGGAAGGAAGCAGAACTCATAAATGAGGCAGTAGCCATCCCTGATCCCTACCCTTGAGTGAGCTGTGACATATGCAAAAAGATTTCAGCCATCTTCCAGGAGAGCACATTGTCACGTGGCTGCTCTGATGTTGGGATAATGGGGCCAGTAGCCTAGGATTAGAGGGTAAAGACGCCAAAATCTGGTATCCCTTTCTAGGGAAGGGGGCATTGTCAAAGTGACTGGAAAAGGGGCACAAATTTTCAGCCTGTGGAAGCAACTTCCATCAGCCCTGTAGGAAAAATATCCCTTTAAGGAAGATGTATCTCACCCAGACAAGTGGACCACCATGGAGAAAGGCATTCAGTACCTGAGAGAATTAGGTGTGATGGAGGTGATTTATGATGACCTGAACAACAAGCAGGTACCCAAAGATCTAGATGAAGTCAGGTGAACGCAGTCCATGTGGCTGAACTTTACATAAAGTGCACCATCCTTGTATGCCAACTCATTGGCAGTAATGAGCTGGAAGAATAGAGAGGGACAAATGGTGGAGGAATTGGATGGGCAACTCCAGCAATACTAAGAACATCTCTCTTCCTCCCTCATCTTGGCTGTGAATAAACTGGTTCAGCAACTCACAGAGGATAAATCCTACTTCCCACCTGTATGGAGCAGTATCTCAGCTATTAGGAGTAAGTGTTCCTCTGCCCAAAAGAGAGGATAGAGAGGATACATACTATGTGCCACCCTGTGGTTTTACCTGTATGACGACAGAGAGGATATGAGGAAGTGGGATGGAAAATCTACGTCAACCCTAGAGGCACAGGTACATGAGGTGCAAGGAAAAAGAATCACAAAAGGAGGTGTTTCCAGGAAATTGCTGCTGCAGTCTCCAGCTGGAAGTTCCCCAGATGGAGTAGAAGGACTGTTCTTACTCCTCATCTTGATGAAGGGACTTCTGATTCCTACTACAAGAAGTGAGTAACAAACACTATGACCAGGACTAGAAAGGCTTTGCCTCCAGCCAGGTGGATGACAGGGAAAACCTAAAAGTCAAGAAACAGCATGTGTAGATTCCTACCACAGTAGTGCACTGGCAGCAATATCACATCAACCAAGACTCCCTGATTTCCATCCCTAAGCTGATCCACCTACTGGAGATCCAAGGAGGGAGTGATCAGCAAGACTTGCTTACGCTTTAACAGTCCCATATGGCCAGTGTGAAAGTCTAATGGAGAGTGGAGACTAACAGTAAACTATTGTGGCCTGAAGGAAGTCACAGCACCACTGAGTGCTGCTCTACTGGACATGCTAGAACTTCAGTATGAACTGGAGTCAAAGGCAGCCAAGTGGTATGCCACAACTGATATTGCCAATGCATTCTTCTCAATTCCTTTGGCAGCAGAGTGCAGGCCACAGTTCGCTTTTACTTGGAGGGGCATCCAGTACACTTGGAACCGACTACCCCGGGGGTGGAAACACAGCCCTACCATCTGCCATGGACTGATCCAGACTGCACTGGAACAGAGGCAAGCTCCAGAACACCTGCAATACATTGACGACATTATTGTGTGGGGCGATACAGCGGAAGAAATTTTTAAGAAAGGAAAAAAAATAATCCAAATCCTGCTAAAAGCCAGTCTTGCCATAAAACAGAGTAAGAACAAGGGATCCATACAGGAGATTCAATTTTTGGGAATAGAATGGAAAGATGGGTGTCATCAGATTGCAATGGATGTGATCAACAAAATAACAATGTCTCCACCAACTAATAAGAAAGAAACACAAGCTGTCTTGGGTGCTGTGGGGTTCTGGAGAATGCACATCCCAAATTACAGTGTGATTGTAAGCCCTCTTTATCATGTGACCTGGAAGAAGAATGATTTTCAACTGGGCCCTGAGCAACAACAAGCCTTTGAGCAAATTAAACGAGAGATGGTTCATGCAGTAGCCCTTGGACTGATCCAGACCAGGCCAGATGTGAAAAATGTACTCTACACCACAGCCAGGAAGAATGGTCCTACCTGGAGCCTCTGGCAGAAAGCTCCAGGGGAGTTCCGGAGGTTACCCAGTACCCCTTAGGGGTTTGAAACTGGGAATACAGAGGATCTGAGGCCCACTATATTCCAACCAGAAAAGAGATATTGGCAGCATATGAAGGTATTTTTGCTGCTTCAGAAATGACTGCCACTGAAGCACAGCTCCTCCTGGCATCCTGGTTGCCTGTGCTGGGCTGGGTGCTCAAAGGGAGGGTCTTGTCTACGCATCATGCAACTGATGCTATGTGGAGTAAGTCGTTCACACTGATCCTCAAATAGGAAACCCCAGTCACCCAGGAATTTTGGAAGTAATTATGGACTGGCCAGAAGGCAAATATTTTGGAATATCACCAGAAGAGAAGGATATGTGCGTAGAAAAGGCTCCACTGTATAATGAACTACCAGAAAATGAAAAGCAATATACCCTATTCACTGATGGGTCCTGTCATATTGTATGAAAACATCAAAGGTGGAAAGCTGCTGTGTGGAGTCCCACACAATAAGTTGCAGAAACTGATGAAGATTAATTGAGTCAGTTTGCAGAAGTGAAAGCCATCCAGCTGGCCTTAGACATTACTGAATGAGAAAAATGGCCTTTATACTGACTCATGGATGGTGGCAAATGTCCTGTGGGGGTGGTTGCAGCAATGAATGCAGAGTAACTGGCAGTAATGAGCACAGAGGGAAATCCGTATGGGCTGCTGCATTGTGGTAAGATATTGCTGGTCAGGTAAAGAACCTGATTATAAAAGTATGTGATGCAGAAATTCATGGACCAGTCAGTCCACTGAAGAACAACAAAATAACCAGCAGGGGGATCAGATTGCTCAGATAGAAGTAGCTCAGATGGATTTACATTGGCAACATAAGGGTGAATTATTTGCAGCCTGTTGGGCCCATGAAACCTCAGGCCATGAAAGCAGAGATGCAACATATTGATCGAGGAGTGGATTTAACCATGGACACTATTGCCCAAGTTATTCATGAATGTGAAACGTGCTGCAATTAAGCAAGTAAACGGTTAAAGCCCCTTGGTATGGAGGATGATGGATGAAGTACAAATATGGGGAGGCCTGGCAGATTCTTTATATCACTCTCTCATCAACCCGCCAAGACAAGCGCCATGTGCTTACCATGGTGGAAGCAGCCACCGGATGGCTGGAAACATATGCTGTGCCACGCACCACTGCCCATAACACTATCCTGGGCCTTGAGAAACAGATTTTGCAGCGACATGGCACCCCAGAGAGAACTGAGTCAGACAATGGGACTCATTTCCGGAACAGCCTTATAGACACTTGGGCCAAAGAGCATGGCATTGAGTGGGTAT
>WYDI02018270.1:0-13502 GCA_009867235.2 Psittacus erithacus
TCTGGACTTGTTCCAACAGTTCCATGTCCTTTTTATGTTGAGGACACCAGAACTGCACACAATACTCCAAGTGGGGTTTCACGAGAGCAGAGTAGAGGGGCAGGATCACCTCCTTCAACCTTCTGTTCGCAACCCAGGAATAAATTACATTCCAAAAGTGCCCACAGTGCCTTATTGCTTATACAGAGATTTATTATTTGGAAACTGGTTTGACTAAAACTAAGATGACTAAGTAAATTGCTAAGAGCAGAAATCTATCAGCACAATGACTACCTCCCTCCTCAGGGCCAGTTTGTATTTCACCCTCATACAAGTTCACAAAAGAAGTCCAAAAGAACACTTTCTTCCTTGCCATGTAAGAGCTAACCACAGAACATTTTTCCAACAAGGTATTCCAGGGAAAAAGATATGGTGCTTAAAAATAATGTATTATATAAGAAGCTTGAACATTTAAAAATATCATAAAACTTAAGCTTTATTATAGCATTTATTTTAGCACTTCTTTGGTGAAATAGCAACATGTAAGTTAGTATATTAATATGGTTTAACTTTATTAATTTTAGAAAGTGAGGCAAAATGAAGCAGCTTTTACATGCTTAATATGTCTCTTTAATTCACACAGCTCAGGAGGCAGTTACTATAGTTAATATCCAGGCATAGCACCGGGTCACTTCACTTGTTATCAGCAGATACAGTTGGTCTGCTATGTCACCAAGGAAGCAAGTATCTGGAAAGACATAAAAGTGCTCTAGATGTGCCTAATTTTAAGCTTAAAGGTATAATAGACTGTTCTCTGGTTACAATACCTTCTGTTCACCATGAACTGCCTTCTCATGAGTAGGTAATTTATTCACACCATGAGTTTCACACTTCTTTAACGAAGCAACTACACACAGTTTTTCTGTAGTGCATCTGTCAAGGACTCACAGAGAATTGGTTTTAGTGCTCTGTGACTAAATTACTAAATATTCACTAAATAATGTAAGCCTATTTTTTGTTATTAGTCACTGTATATTTTTATACAGCATCACCATTTTCTTCTGAAATCTGGAGGGAGCACTATGTAATCAAAAATGTGAGGAGGCATGGATACTTAGGCAATCACTTAAGTAGGAAATGTCTAGGACACATTTTATCCCTTAAAATGCAAACAGTAAATTACTGAATAACTCAGTGCTCTAACCATGAATGTTGTCACATTTGGATCTAGAGGAATAGATGCCCTCACAAATGCAGACTGATGTCAGAAGGAGCAGGAAGAAACAACAGCTGCACTGTGAAGGAGAATGCTATTAAGAGAAACTTGACTGTCTGACATTGCAATGATACAAACACTGATTGCTCCAAGGAAATGGCTTTCTCTAATCATATTTTCTCATTGTGAGATTACTGTACCATGAAAGCCTCCTTTTCAAGGAGCTGGGCATAGTCCGCACTTTTTTTTGCTTTGCTTGGGCAGGGTAGAATATATACATGTGCTCTCTAAAACTTAGATAATCGTCTTCCCACACACTGGCCCAAGCAACCATGATAGAACCCCTTCTGATGTAGCTTTCTGGGGCCAAAACATTTGCTGGAATGGAGAAGATGAGGTAGGGGATAAACAGCAGAGGATCAAACTCTTCCTTATTTTGGTAGTGTATTGATTAATGCCTCTAAGGCTTTTCAAAATTGTATCATGACTTCATGCTTGCATTCACCCTTGACAGAAATACTTTCAGCACATATTTAAAGGGGCCTGCTTGCTGGAGGAAGCATGAACAAGCAACTGGAACTAATACAAGTATTTCTAACTGATTGTAAGAGGTAGTATTTGTCTGGCAGGGATCATTATCTCAGTGACCAGGCAAGACTTAATCATCCTTCAAGTATTATCATACAGCCTCCAAGTGACATTTTTCCTTAGTGGTAACTTTTGAATAATGAGACAGGACGGATGACAGCTGGAACACCTACAGGGGAAGCCATAGGTACAGTCTGATCATCAAGATCATACCTAGACCAGAATGTCATATTTTTCAACATATATCATAACAGTGTTCTCTGCCATTTTACCTAAAGCAACAGAAGGCAAGCAAGTCAGTGTTGTTCAGTAACTAAGGCTGAGGCTGGCTATTAACTATGATGAAAAAAAAATCCGAAACCTTTATATCAAAGGCAGCCTTACCAGGTTGCAGCATGTCTTCTCTTCGCGTATGTAATAAGACTGGAAGACACTTGAACTAAAGATAGAATTTTTTTTTTTTTAATTGAACCTATTTACTTTTGGGGTTTTTTTGCTGCTTGATTGTTTTGTTTTGTTTGTTTCCTTTTTTTAATATAGCCAAAGCGTAGCCCAATCTCCCATCTGAAATTAGGTTTTCATTTTATAAAAAAATAATAAAAACGAATGTTACCCAAATAAAACGCCATCTGTGGATAACAATATTGTCTCAATTCTTGCACAGTAATATCTTTTCGTGCCCTTGATTTTATTTTTTACAGAATGTCTTCATTTCCCCAGGATCACGGAAGCAATACTTCTAGCCTGTCAAGGTTTCTTAGTTTTCACATTTGTAAAATGATTTGAATGTTATTGGCCTGCTCTGAACACAATCCTACTACTGTTGGAGGACTCTGCATATTATTTGAACTTTCCTTAATGCTTCAGTTAAAAAGGTTCTGTAAGTTTTAATATGTTTCTCCCTGTAAGTTTTTTTTACCTCAGAGTTGTTCTCTTCATTTTCACTGAGGTACAGAAATTCTAAAAGACAGATCTGACAAAAAATATATTTCAAACTTAATAGCTCAAAAAGGTAGTGTTTTTTGAGTTTTACATACTTCCACACTGTTGCATGATTAAATTTTTCAGAATTTGCACCCCAGGCCATCATTTGCAGTTGTACAAAGCTTATTCATGCTTCTACATCCATTTGTGTAAATCAAAGTAGCCATGCCAAGATGAACAACAGTGCTGGTTTTGTGTATATTTAATTTACTCTATCAATTCTTTACCAAAGATTCCTGTAACAGAAGAGCCCAGAGTATAATTTAACGAGACGTCCTGTGTGATACCAGAGAGAGCTAACATTTCTGAAAGCTCCTAAATTCTCTGGCCAGAAAATCTGATTAACCACTCTCCAAAGGAACAAAAATAATTTCAGAGAGATAATATCACACGATTTCCAGATTTAAGTCATTATGCTCCTTATCTTCTGTGCAAAAACATCTAGTATGACTTCTCCTCTTCCATGAACATTGCTTATTTAAAGATTGTAAAACCTAGATCAATATTTGAGAAAGATAATTTTTACCTTTCCTTGAAATCTCTACAACTCGAAAAGAAGACATACGCATTCAAAGCAAGATAATTTATACTGAAAACAACAAAAGAGTAAATGAAGCAGTAGAATTTTCTGCAGCAGCACACAGAGGTCTCCTCCTCAGAAGGCTCTTGTCTCAACACCATAGTTGTCCTACAACAAAAATGTTACATTCACACTGAAAAAGCTTTATTTGCAAACGCAAATAGGCAAACACATTTTAAAAGTACAATGTGCCTTAACAAAGAAAACTACACAATATGTGAAATCAGAAGATGTCTATTTTCAAAACCATAACAGTGACACGTTGCTTGCCCTCCTGCTGGTATCTCTCCTTTTCAGTAAATAATGCACTTGGTATCCTCTTACCAATAGCAAGCTAAATTAAAACCTCCGTCTTTACTTTCATAGCTACAGAAAGAAACTCACCTCAGAAACATCCACAAGTATGTCAGGTTTTGTACACCAGTGCTCTGCACCAACCGAAATTTTCAGGTGCTGTAATGATACCTGAAATAAAACAATTATTTACATGTTTCACACACAATTCTACACATACATTTCTGTTGCTTGGCAAAGCTGTTTTCTAACTATAACCAGACCAAAGCCAAATTTCCTCCAAAACTCTAGACTAAAATCACCTATATTGTAAAACTTTAACTGATGAAATCAAAGGTGAAGTAAGCCTCTAATAAATGCTCTGTACACAGTACATATATTCCACAACTTATCTGTGTACTTAACCTTAATGTGATTCTTATTCCCCCAAATCCCATCTACATCCATTTGTTTAAATCAAAGTAGCCAGGCCAAGATGAATGACAAAGCTGGTTTTGTGTGTATTAAATTTACTATATCAACTCTACTAAAGGCTCCTGTAACAGAAGAAAATATGTAAGCAAATAAGAGAAGACACATGGAGCAGCCTCATCATAAAAGCTGTATTGTTGTAATGTTCTCGTGGCTTTGTGAACTTTGAGTAGCTGTAGGAAAATAACTGAGGTTGGTGAAAAATGGAGAAATATGGTTTCACAAAGCTGAGCTCAGAGACTGTAACATTAGAGCAGCTGTAAGATGAACAGAGTGTTCTTGGAACAGACAAGACCTGTGCAATATCTTTGAAATGGGGAGTAGAGTGGTACGGAGGTTACAAGGCTCATCCCTGTTATCAGGGAGAAAGAAGATAACTGCCTGGTTGCTGTCAAGAAAGATGGATCGCAGCTGCTGCCTCAGCAGTGATGGTGAGAACGTGTGCTGTAGCTGAGCTTTGCTTCATTATAACACTACAATGCACACCCACCTCAACAGAGACACCCACCCAGGCTGCGACCACCACTCACTGAGCTTGCTCCCTGAAATTCTTTCAGCCTGCACCTTTAAATCGAAGTGAGGAAAATTCACACCAATCCTAACAAAGGTATGAAAGGAATTTATGACTAGAGCCACTCAAGCTCCACCTGAAAGTAAAGAAATAGCATAAATTGGCAAAAGAGAAGGGGGATGTTGGGGAGAAGCCCTCCATCGAAACGTCTGTGATCACTTGACAGGCTGGATCTCTCTTCTCCTCCCCATAGGGACACCTACTGGGTAAGAGCTCTGTGTTATGTTCATTTATTTACTAACATCTTGCTAGCTATTAGTATTATCACTGATCGGTTTTGATTGTATGCATTGTAAACCAAATCTGTTTTTGTAGTCAGTCCTTATTGCCAGCTACCTTGAATCTGTATCCTGTCAAGAGTAATAAATTTCTTATATATATAATTTTCCGGAAACCTAAGGGATGTGGCCTAATGTGCTGCTCATGGGGTTCCTGATAGGTTAAACAAACACCCTCCTACTCTGTGAGCTGCCCAAGAGGGGTAGGCGGGTTGGATACAAGGGTTTCGTCCTTCTTGGGAAGCAGGTGGACTGGTCTCCCTAACGTGCCAGTCTATTGACCTGGTGCTGCTCGTAAGGTCCCTGAATAGGTTAGGTGAGCACCCTCCAACTCCATGAGCTGCCCAAGGCGGGGTAGGTGGATCGGATACAAGGGCCTCGTCTTTCTTGGGAAGCGGGTAGACTGCCTGGTGCCATAATGTGACAGTAGCCCATGATTGTTTCATACCTTTCTTAGCTTTTTATTCCACTTCATTTTTCTTCTGCTACATTTCTTTCTTTCAAATTTCTCCTGCTTACAGTCATGCAATAATCTGCTTGCACAGGAGGCAGCAAACTATAGCATTGTGGAAACACACTCTTGCTGTATTTTTCAGCTGGTGACAAAAAATATATGGAATCTATTTCCTAGTTCATAAGATACTGGAAGTGTGAATGGTGTGCTTTCACATGCTGGTAAGAGCACACACTCTGTTGAGGAGTACTAATAATACACAAGGTACAGTATAAACACAAAGATAAAGAAAGTACCTGTTTAGGAGAACACTGCTCAGTCACAGGCAAAGCACACTAGGAGAAAAAGGGAGACCATGTGTCATATATGTGAGCTTCTGATAATTTTCCTTTGTTTTAGGTAAATTACTTTTATTGTGAAAACAGTATTCACAGTTATAGTTACAAATATTTCTTCAGAGGGATTTGATCTGCAAAGATTAGTTTTACATGAGGTTTTTCCTTTGCAGTTAGAATGATCCTTAACCAGTTATAAACAACTATTCTAACTCTTGTTAGTATATGTCATTCCTTCTCCCTACATCACTCCTTGTTATCACCTCTACCAGGCTAATGTATTCATACATTTTCATCTGCAGCTGTGCTATGCAGGGAAGTAATATTTAAATTAGGTCATTATCCCATTTTTCCTTACGAAGTCTTTTAACTCTAGTGAGCCCAAGTCAAATCCTTCCACATTTTCAAGTTCAGAACCAAGGCCAGTTCACAACACTGAGGCCAATCTCTCATATTAAAAACAGCGCTTGCGCAAGCTAGATGAGACCATGCAAATTGTTGGAAGATCAGACTTTTGTTTGATTACAAGCAATTTTCCCTTTCTAATTTTTCATATTCCACTTCTCAATTATATTTAATTTCAATAATCTGCACTGCAATGGGAGGAGCTGCTGGAAAATTTAATGTTGCAAACCATACAGCCATAATGGAAAGAAAAAGCAACATTAAAATCCACTGTACTCTTCTACAAGGATTTGTAGCAAAGATTTGTGTAACCTAAGTTCACCTGTGTCTGAACTAAATTCTTCTATGCTGTATACCCACCCACAACAGCAGGGGAAAACCAAGGTTCTCAATAATCCACGACTCCTCAGGACAGAAAGCGGATACCAATGTCAATCAGTTCAACCCACAAAAATCAAGCCAAGAACTATATAATTGCAGATGATAATTTTGTCAGAACAGCAGGACTAACCCCTGTTCTGAAATAAAAAATGAAAAAATATAAATAAATGCAGTGGACCATGGTGAGTCCTCAATAATGCATCTAAAATCAAAACACCCGAAATAAGCAATATGAATCACATTAATAATAGCTCAAGATCTCATGAGAATAAATATACCCCATTACTGTAATACATGCACAGTGCTTAAGGGTTCTTTTGCCCAAACACTGATTGTGTTTGACTTTGCTTATTTAGGAACTGATCACTACTTCAGCATCATGGAAATGAAAGAAAATAGGAGAAGACACATAAAGGAGTCTCAGCATAAAGGCTGTATTGTTGTAATGTCCTCATGGTTTTGTGAATTTTGAGTAGCCCATGATTGTTTCATACATTTCTTAGCTTTTTATTCCGCTTCATTTTTCTTCTGCTGTGTTTCATTCTTTCCAATTTCTCCTGCTTGCAGTCTCATAGGAGACAGTTCTGCATGACAGCAACATAAATGGATCAGAAGTTAGACTTAGCCTTGGTGTAGCATTATTTCACAGATTTCATAAACCTTAAAAGATCAATACAATTTACAGCAAAACAATGCTAAAGAATGGAGATCAACAAAGTATGGCTTAAAGGGCAAATAGTTCAAAACTTAAAAGTACAGCAGAGAAGTGGAAGTCAGAGGCAGTACTGGAAGGCATATACATCTGCACCATGAGATCTTGGGTGGCAATAGGACCAATAAGTATGCTAGCTGTCTCCAGCAAAGGGACACTTCATACTGGGGAGGAAAATAACACTCCCTGTCCACACTGTTAATCTAGTCAGCATTATAGATTACCAGAGTAAGACTTTTCATGAGGTCTCAGTTTATGCCCTGAAATGTGAGGCTTGATTTCTTTATTTCAGTCTGAATAATATTGCTGGTAATAGAAACCTGCCATTTTCCTAAATCCAGTGCAAGTATTATTTTGATGATGCCCAGTGGAAACATATTTCAGACTCATTTTATGCACTGTGTTAAAAAGATAGTGCTTTGTAAGATGGTGTATTTGTTACATATATATTCACAACTTTGAAATGTATCCTAAGGATACATTTCACAGACACAGTTAAATTACATGCATCATACATCTTTTATCTTCTTACCTCCTTGTGTCTGAAGGCAAAGTTTTCCAAGGCACTTTGTATATTTCAAATTCTGGGCAGCTTCTAAAAGCCACCCTCAGAAAATGCCTCTCTACCAAATTTACTCGCTCCCCCGTTGTATATGCATAATACCGCATACATGTAAAGAGAAAAGGGACGATAATACATGTAGTTCACATATACCAATTAGTAAAACTTCATGCTTACCTTAATATCTTAACCTATCAATAATAATATCACCCATCAAAATGTGATGTTCCTACATCACTCCCTTAAAAACACTGGTATATTGCTGTTAATCAGCTAACTTTCTATAAAGCTATTCAAGCTTTATACCTTTTTGCATTCTTTTTTGATCCAAAGATTACACACTTTTACTGACATACCTTGAGACCTGTGTAAATACAAGGTATTTAGGGCCTATAAGGAATGTGGGGTGTCAGCCTTAATAAAAAATCACCTCTCTTTGCTGCCCAAGTTCATAGGTAAGGTTGAGAGACTCTTCACAGGTTTGTGAAAGCCTGCTAAATGATCCCTATTTACCTTTGTCAGGCACATCTACATTAAAGAAAAATGCAATGGTAATTATAGTATTCTGTAATTTCTATGCAAATTAGACATCTTAAAGTTGTTAGCTGGAAGAGGCCTGAAATTCTCTTGCATTCGTGAGTTGCTGTGGCAGGCTTATCTTCAAAAACCAGGGGGAAATTGGTGTCTCCCAGGTTCTGTACTTTTTCATGCAGTAGGGCAAAGCTTGTTCTTTTTACTTCTTGCATGCTTAATTGTTTACAAAACTTTGTTTCTAGAAACTAAGAAACAAATTTCCACCAAGTATGAACATTCCTTATGCACTTCAGGGAGACAAATTATGTCTTCGCACCTTTTTATACAACTGCTCTTTCTTTAAGCTTTTGCACTGTGGAAAAGTAGGCTGGCTTTTCTAACATCTGAACTATGTAAACAATACGTCATTTCTACTTGGAAGAATAATAGAGTCTGTGTTAGAGAGAGGTATATATAATAAAATAGATGATGATTATGGGCTTGAATAGGTCAGGAGGTATGGACTATTAATGTTTTTTATGATAAATGTAATTTTTAAGCAGACAGTCATATCTGGAGGCACTCCCTAGCACTTCTATTACATTCTCTTGAAAGTGCATCCATCATCTGATAGAATTGTTATAACAGTGCATGCATGCTTCTCCCTCTTACCCCAAAGCAAGGAAGTTTGTCCTCAAATGCTGACAATCTGAGGCATTCAGAGGTCATGCTACTCTGCTTCAGCATGACAGGAAGTCAGCTCAGTCACCTGAGCAAAATGTGAGTGTACCTGCAACAAACGTGGATAAAAAATTTACAGCAGCAGCTGTTTCTGCTGTGGCTGGTGGTCACTAGACTTTCAATCCGGATTTCTCCATTCAGGAAAGGCAGTTGCACCCCCTGGCTTGCCCTGCCGGACAGCAGATGATTGGATCTGGAATGCCTTATCATCACCCTGAGCACGAGATGCAAATCCGAAGCACTCTACTTGCTTCTTGACAGTGACCCTTCATGAAGAGTGCAGTGAGGCTCATTGATCCAGCTTATCACACTAGATGAGAAAGCTCCATGCTCAACATGTGCATGAACAGGAACCTTGCACTTCACAATTACTGAAGGGAGTCCCACCCAGCAGATGTTTGTTTAGTAACATGTTACTGAAAATGTCCTTTGATTTAGAGATTGGCCAAACCTGACAATGGAAACAACAAAGGAAAGAGGCAACATCTCTTCAATTTTGTCAAATTCAAGTTCTCCAGAGGGAAGGAGAAGTAGAAACCAAACAAGACTAACAACATTCCTACAGTGTTTCAAAATGGAAAACCTCCTGAACAATTACTTGCTGGTAATGTTTAAGGGCACATCACTTCCTACAGCTGGGAATCCCACAAGTTGTTTTAATGAGAAATTTTTAAAATTAAAAAATCTTATTTTTCAGTGAGGTACTTCTTCTAACTGAGAGAGAAAGAACATCTTGGTCAAGCATCTGATTTCCAGTATTGTTCTCTTACCTCAACAGAAAAAAAACACTGCAAAACTCAGATTTCTGTTCTTTGGTGCAAGCAAACAACAATACTTGCTATTTCTTTGGCAGTTTTTCTCTAAATTCACCTGAATATATATTAAGGACACCTTGTGGTTTGTATCAGCTCTGAAAAACACTGTCATTTTTCAGTTTTAAAAGCTGAGACACTAAGGCCACAGGTTTTGGAGCTGAGTATCTATACTTTGGCATCTGAATTACATGGCCAGTCTTCAGAGCAATTAGCAGAAGGCTCATACTGAATGCAAAGGGGGTTCAGCACCTCTTGCGATCAGCTCAATTTTGGGTACTTTGGCTACCTAGCATTAGATAACTAATCTGAACACACTTTCCATCCTATGCAGTAACTCTGTTATCTCTCCTGCCCCTTACTGCACTCAGCAGCATTTCCAGTTTCTTCTCAACTCCCCAGAGTTTTGGGAGCAAGAGCCAGCAAACCCCTTCCTTAGGAAACCAAACTAAAAACAAATCTAATTGTGACAGGTGCTCAGTTAGAGAAATTAGATGCAAAACAACAAATGGGATATCCCAGACAATACAATCTTTCTTCATTTCTCAGCTTCCCAGAAAGCAGCTTCTCCTGGCAAGATATCCACATCACAAATAGCAAACCAATACAAGCAAATATACAGGAAACTCCATACTGCAATAGGCAGCTTTGACAGAGATAATCAGATAAAAATAAATGGTCAGGAAATTAGAATTAATCACTACATGATAATGTCAGTGATACACCATCCATGCTCTTCACTTTTTATCTGACCTCTTAAAAAGGGAAATGGGCTGAAAGTCGAATCAGATGCTAATTTTCCCCTAAATGTGAGGGACACAGGAAGCTTATTTGTTCTGATCTTCTACATAGAAAATAAAGCCTATAAGATCTAAAAAAATTAAGGTCAATCTTTCTGGTCTGCCATTCTTCAGAAAAAAATAGACCTTTCCTCATGTCAGAAAACAAGCCTTTCTTGAATCATTACAGATTAACACAGCTTCAGAAAAACTGGGGAATGGTAAGCAGCAATACAAAGGAATGGGCTGTTAGGAAGAGAAAAAGGTGAGGTTTGGTAATTATGCAATGTTCTTATTTTCAGTTCTATGGGGAAAATAATATTTTGAGGAATAAACTGAATTATTAAAAAAACATTGATTCAGCCTCCCCAAAAGACACTGCATTATTCCTTTTTCATTAACAACTTTTTTAATATACTGTGTGATGCATCCCAACAAAGGTGTTTATCAAATCAGTACCAGTGTGGGGGATTTTAATAAGGCAATCCTTTAGTACTGCATAGATTATACCTATTTGTTATCTAGTACCTCAGCCAATTTGAGTCTCAGTTCCCAAAACAATCTGCCTCCAGCTGTTATCCAAATGCGTCCTTGTAAAATATTTTCATGAACCCTGAAAAACTGTGAAAAATAAGTGAAAAACTAACGTTGTACCATAAGGATAAACATGATGAGGACAAGTAATTGCTATATATTACTGCTGTGGCTTTCCATTTTATCAAATTGAAGCCATAGCAGACAAAAAATCAATAGATATAGCATTTTGTTTGCTTGATTGGTTAGTTTTCCCCATGAAACACAGATAATACCATCAGCCAGGGTGATGATTTTGTCTATCCATCCCTTGTCAAGATGGCTTTTTTTGCTACAAAGGATTGTTTCTCTGCCTTTCTTTTTACATGCATGTATTTCTACATGAACTGAATAAAGTAAAACTTGAAACATTTCTTATGCGGTCATTTCCTTTATTCTCACCAAGAACTTCACCCAGGTTTTGCAAGCCATGAGGTAGTACTCATTATCGCAATAAATTTTGAGGTTATTTTTAAATTTTGGTATTGTTTTGAACAGGTTAGGTGTGGACATAAGAAGCTGAAGGGCTCCATGAAAAATTCTTCTTAGGCTAAGCTGAAGACAAAGTAGATAAATTTCAAAGATGACATTTAATTTCCAGTCCATTTTGAATAAATGTTTTTTGGCAGTGACTCTGTGGTTGCTGTCCTAACAAAGCAAACCTTCCACAGAGTATTCTGAGAGCCCTCAGAGATCAAAACTTCCCCTTCAATTCCGACAAACGACAAAGAGGACCTCTTATCTACATGATTTACTAAAGAAGCTACTGCTCTTTATTATAAGCAAATCTAGGCTCCCTTTTAAATTCATATTTGTTAAAGGGAAAGCATATAAAAAGTTAAAATTATATTAAGGCTGACATTTTCCTCTTTAAAAGAATTTTACTAATTGCAAATACATTCTGACTGCTGCTGGATATCATCTCCACTCCTTTATATTACAGAATGACAAAGTGAGCTCACATTTTTGTAGGTATCAAAAATGTTGATTTTGCACTTTGAGAGGAAGGTCACAGGAGCAAAACCTGAATTATCTTCCTGTCTCCACTAAAGGAAAGGCCAGCCCATGTAACTGTTAATCAAGCTGAGCTCACCTATAATGCCAGCAAGATTAAACAATCAGGAAAAAAGACCATTGACCAAGAGTATTAAAACTGAAAAAAAATCCCATACTCAAAATAAGTGTGACTGTGCTATGCAAATCTGTTCCCTTTTTATTTCTGTACTCTTGTGTCCTTATTTACATTATCATACTACTTTTTCCCATAGGGAGTCTTTACATTCCTTAGTGCACTCTGGGGCTGATATTCACACAGTGAGTAGCTATTATGCATCTATCCTGTTTAGTCCTGCTAGTTCAACGTGGCTCTCTCCATGCACTGTACTTGAGCCTTGCTCCTTATACAGAAGTATTCAACCTAAGTTTTCTAGGGGTAATCCCATATATCATTGTTTTTGTTATTTTTTAGGATTTCAGCTTCAAAGGTCTTACAATTGTCATGGAGGCATAAATTAGCCCCACTCTTAGGGTTTTGTCCTCCAGATTGGCTTTGTAAGGTCATTTTCAGAAAAATTTCACAATCCTTCACCAAGTCACTATATTTCAGGGATTTCTTTTGGAATGGAAAGACCAGTCTTTATATCATTTTTCACTGAAGTCGCTGAATACTGAAAAAATATTTTCATAGCTTTGCTTGGATAGTCACTCATCTGAAAAGTTTCAGATCAAAGAGCTAAAATATTGCTAAATTATACACTCCAAAATATTGCATGAATGAAGTATATGGGGTACAACTAAGGTTGCCTGCTTCTTACTGTAAGACTATTTCTTGCAGACTGAAACAAATTAATACAGCGATGCCCTTCTTGCACTTACGCACTTTGTGGCCATGATAAAGACACCAGAAAAAAAAAACTTGTTCTTTCAATACAATCATATGGCTATAAAAAACAGAGCACTGAAAAATAAATGGTGTCAGAAATCCCCTGGTGAAAGACTGGGCCTCTAATTGCCATGGCTAAATAGGCAATTCTGCCTTCAATGAATTCACTGTAACACCTACAAAATCTTTAGTAGTTATATATGTGTAATTAAACACAGATTTGTGACCTGGTGTTTTAAATAGAACAGTATATTCAAGAGACAGCTATTTAAATATTTAGCATAGTTAAATAATTTTTTAATAAATATAATTTATTATAAAATAATATATATATAATTTATAATAAAATAAAATAAATATTTAAAATATATAAATATTTATGGAAAGTTAGG
>WYDI02018271.1:0-29506 GCA_009867235.2 Psittacus erithacus
AAAGTTAGAAACACAGCGCTGCACCAGCCACTAAGAAGGAGAAAAAATGACTGCTACTGCTGAACCCATGACAATCACCTACACTTCTTTTTTCAGGAAGTATTAATCTCCTCTACCATTTTCCTTTTCTCTGGAACATTTAGATTTCTTGGTATTGGAAAACCATTTTTCTTCTGGAAGAACTGAAGACATGAGTATATTTCTGCTATGAATGGTTCTCTCAAGTAGCAGTTCTTTTTTACCCCATCTCTGGTTGAAAATTAGCAAATGTAGACCTCTAATTGTGTTTTTGGGGTTCTGGGGATACTGTCAGAAAATCAGACCGTGTGTAACTGAAGGCTATAGCTTTTCTTTTAAAAGTCAGATACATTTCCCTGTTTCCTGCTAGTGCATGCAAGTTACTTGTATCTTAAGCCAAAGCACGCATTTAAACTTGTCTGGATAATGCTGACAGAATAGTAAAGCTTTTTTACTTCACTAATTAAATCATCTTCAAAAAAATGGTCTAGGTAGTAACTGACACTATTAACAAGAGTATTTTGCACGATTTTGATGTTTTCTCGATTACATCAGGAATCCTTTATACAGAAGCAGTATTTGGTGAAGTGGTTTTAGAAACTTGAATGAATGCACAACCCTAGTTTATCTCAATATCTTCATAAAGAAGCCATCTTAGCTGTCAAGGAAGCCCAGGCAAGAGTGAAAATGACCTTCACTCACAGCTAAGCAAAAGGTCAGCCAAAAAAAATAGTGAGAAACATTTGTAGCTCTGATCCTTTGGGTTAGCCAGTGCCATTCCAAATAATGTACTGTACCGAACTTTAATAGGTCAATATTACAGGAACATTAGGTTTAAGCCCCTCCAAATTATTTTCACTTTTCTTTATATATATTTTCAGCAAGAAATGATGGCTTTTCTATTAATGTAAGGAACTTGCTGAAAAGATTATGTGAATGTGGACTATATTTAAAATGGGTGCATGTCAGGATGAGAGACTTTTCTTGAAATAGTAAGAGAGATGGCCAAATTACTTCTATTGGCAACAGCCACACAAATTCTCTCAGCCTTTTTTCAAATGTGATTCTTAAACCTTTCTATTTTTAACCTGGAAGAAATAATAAAACTGTCAAAATGTTTACTTATAATGCCTATCATCACCTGAGATCTCAGACTGTTCTGTCAATATCCTATTAATTGCATTATAAATTTTATAGAGCTCGAAAGTATAAAAATTCCCATTTTACAGATGGGGAAATGGGAATATTAAGAATTCATGCACTTAGTCACACAGGAGCTAGAAAGAAGAGGGCTAGAACGAAGATCTCCAATTGCCCAACAACAAAGCTCATTAGATAGACGTCGAGCAAGGAAAAATATTGCATGTGTCCCTGTGATTTCAGTCTTCTAGATATGAAATAGTTTGGTACTAACACAATAACAACACATTTCCATGGATTGCTCCAGGAGGATGGCAATTTGGAGCAAGTTGCAGTAACTCTCTGGCCAAAAGCAACACAAACAGACTTTTACACAAATAAATTGCAAAATAACAAATGGCAACAAATTTTTTTTTCATTGAAATATTAGAAAAGAAGGCAAATAAAAGCCAGGGAGGATTATTAAAAAGCTACCCTTTCTTCATAAAAATTCAGTGTTGGTAAATGCAATAGCCTGGATTTAGTTTGCATATGTTATACTAATCCTGGTCATACTTAGAATGGAAAATGGAGGGTATAAAGAGATCACATGCAAAGCACACTTCTTGAGATTTTTAAAATTACAAAGAAAATCCAAGAGCACTCACAGAGAAGGAACTGTGAAAAGTGATATCCACTGATTCCAATCCACCTCTGACAGATGTCATTCAGGCTTTGAATTTGATTGTTTTATTTGTATCACTTATATTTTAGCACATCTGTATGTTTCAAAGGCAGCAGGATTTATTGCATTCTTTGGTTAGGCTTCCTCCTCATTCACACTCTCACCATAGTCACCTCTCTGTCTGTGCAAATGTTTTGCGCAGAAATCTACTCCAGCCATACAAAAAACTTGTGACTGTTAAAAACAAATACGTAGCAGGGCTGAGGTCTCAAAGCACCTTGCAACAATTCACAAAATATGCTTTAGAAATCACGCTAGAAATGCTTTCTCCATATATATTTTCAAAGCTTCCACACTGAAAGAGAAGAGTTTCTCTGGAAGAACATTCTTTTGGCAAAACTTGAAATCAGAATTTTGTGCTTTTAAAATATGTTGCATCAAAATAATTCACCCCAAAAGGTAAATCTTAAATGAAAAAAAACTCCTTCAGTTGGAAAACTGTTTATACTTATTAAAACCAAAACAACCCCCCCAAATTATCTATCTAAATAACTGGATATAGTATCAGTAGCTAATATCCTGTCAAAGTTCTTTAGAAACTTATTTCCTTACTTGCTTTGTGATTTCACATTGGTTTTGTTCTCTTCCTAACTATAGTTCTGGGAATAGTTTATTGATTATGACTCATTGCTTGAAATTACGTACAGATTTGGAAGTCTACCACCTTCTCCACTTTTGACAAGTGAATTCAAACTATATTAGCGTTTGAGAGAGCTCAAGGAACATTGTATGTCAAACTTTTGACACAGAGGCTGCTTTCCAAAGCTTAACTGCCCATAAGCTACTCCAAAATTCCAGAGTTCAGTGAAATGGAAGTGTAAAAAAGTTCTGCTTGCTTCTTTTTATCTTACTATATTTTTTCAACAACTTTTGAGCTCACTTTAGCATGTTCTCCACTCCTAATTCTTTTTTATTGTTGTTGTTTTCCTTTGATATGTTCACTAATGTATCATTTTTCCTAGGATACTTTTTTGAGCTGATCACATCCAGCTCCATGTTGGATGAATTTCAGATCCTTACATGCTTTTACAATACTCAGTACAAGCACTGCTTGTGTGATCAAGATTTTGGAAAGTTATTTCCTAACCAGAGTAGGAATAAATGGATGTCTACAATTTTGGTTGCTTTTATGAGGCTGCAATTTGGATCCAGCTAACAGGGCATGTTGTTCTTTGACCTTCAGCAGCCCCTCAACAGAGCAGTCCTCTGAGAGAGCAGGCAAACTGGACAGCTGCTTAATTTCCTCTGTCTCCAAAGCAGCAATACCAAAAGCCCATCTTTACCCTTTTGCGTCTTTGAAGTACCCTCTCCTGAGGTAGTCTATGCCAAGGATACATGAAACCTTTGGATCAGTCACAATGGGCTGCTTTTGCCACTTCCTCCCAGTCAGGCTGATTTCAGCCTCCAGTACAGACAACTCTTGGGATCCTCCTATCACTCCAGAAATACAAATGGGTTCCACCCCTTGACGGCTTGATGGCATCAGGGTACACTGTGCACAGGCATCTACTAGAGCCTTATACTTCTGTGGGACTGATGTGCCAGGCCATCTGATCCACACAGTCCAGTAAATCCGATTGTCCCCTACCTCTACCCGGGCGGAGGCAGGGCTCCTCTAATAGTCATCACAACACTGGTCACTTACGTCTTGTAGAAAGGGATTAGTCTCCTTTATCACAGGAGCTGGAGTAAAATCAGTTCTTCCACTCCATCTGGGAACCTGCTCACCAGAGTCTGAAGGTGCAGCTTTCATAAGGTGATCATCCTTTATCCTTGTTGTCCTTTTCAATTCACACACCCATTCCTCCAAGGCCGAGGTAGGTTTTCCATCCCACTTTCTAAGGTCTTCTCTGTGATCCCGCAGGTAAAACCATAGGATGCCCCATGGTGTGTACCTCCGTTATCTTCTCTCTCAAGCAGTAGGATGCCTTTTGTTAATAGCTGAGATGTGGCTTGGTACAGGTGGGGAGCTGGATAGATCGTCTCTCAATTGTTTGAACTCCTGGGACAGCTTTTCCACAGCTGAAATGATGGAAGGAGTGAGATTGTCTTCGAACTCTTGGAGCTGATGAATCATTTCATTCGCTGTTGGTGGTGCTACATCATGCCAGGTTATTGATGCCTATGCATGGGCATATGAGGATGGTGCACTCTGTGTAAATTTCTGCCACATGGGTCATGTACCTTCGACTTCATCTGGATCTATGGATGCATTCCCAGCATCTGGCCTACAATAGATCATCTCTACAGTGGCTGATTCCCTCAGAGACTGGATGCCTTTCTCTAGTGTGGTCCAGTTGGCTGAATGACTCATAACATCATCCTTGTATGGAAACCTTTCTTTCACAGCTTCCAAAAGCCACCTCCAAAGGCTGAGGGACTGTTTCTCTTTTGCAATTGCTTTGTCAATTCCCCTTCCCCTGTCAAGTGTTTCCATCTGTTAGCTTCTCTACCTTCTAATTCATGACCATCGGCCCCATTGTCCCAGCATCAGAGCAGCCAGGTGATGATGTGCTCCCCAGGTTGACAGGTAAAATCTTTTTGCATATTCTGTAGCTTGGTTGAGGTTCAGGGTTGAGAAGTCACCTCTTCTTCCTCCTCTTCCTCTGATTCATGTAATAATAACTGCTTTTCAGATGCTGTCCCATGTAGTAAGTGCATTGGTTCTTCATCTTTCTTCACTGTACGGGTTGCTTTTTGTGCCTTTTATTTGCTTTTCCCTTTGCATACAGGGGCAACTGATACTGACAAGAACTGGTCTTTTGGTATAGCTGCAGTGATTATCATTGTGGTTGGAGTGGCTGCAGTATCTGTTGTTGGGGTTGGTGCAGCTGCTGTGCTTGGGGCTTGAGTAGCACCAGCACCTGCACTGTCTGTTGCTGTGGGGGTTTGAGTAGCTGCTGTACTTGTCACTGGGGTTGGTGTAGCTGCTGTAATTGGAGTTGGAGTAGCTGCGTTGTCTGTTGCTTTGCTATCAGATCCAGAGACATCTTCTTCCTTTTGAAGGTGCTGGATAGTGTTGAACAGGGGTCTGTAAGGATAGGCCAAGCTCCAGCGCGTTGCCATGATTTGTCCATCTCTGGTATGACCAGGATGACACACACCGCATTTAAGTATTTTACTAATTTTTCTGGATTTTGCAGTTGTTCAGTACGAAGTTCCAAAGCACTGGAGGGGCCCACTGGCCTAGATACTTGCCCATACTGTCCCATACACACCCTGCTACTCATGACTGTCCAGCCTCGGGGAAAATCTCTTGGTCCTCCTATATCGTCGTCTAACCCTAGACAAGACCCAATCCCAACTCTGCTTAACTCTTGAGATCAGACAAAGTGATTGTGGGTAAAACACAGTCTGTATACATGCCAACATGATGATCCCCATCACAATCAGCAGGCAGGTCTCAAGGGTATCCAAAGGCCATTCAAAACCTTCAGAACTCTCAAATGATGCTGTAAATGGTCTGGTGGGGGAGCTGGGAGTGTAAGGGAATGTCTCCCTCATAGGCTGACCACCAAAGGAGGAATAAAAAAGATGTGTAATTGCTAAACATTTCTACTATATACCTCCCAAAGTATAGAGGTGATGACCACACTGGGAACACAAGCCAGATCAGTTTCATGATCAATGAATCTATTGTATTACAAGTCATTACCATAAAGTACAGCAAAACAAGAACCTTAGCCCAAGCCCCCCAGCTGATAAACACTAAAACAGCAAATACCAGCTGTAAGTGAGGTATGACATGCTGAACCTGTGAGATCAAGAACAACAACTTTGAGAGCCAATAAACCAGCACTATGACAAGTGACTATTAATCCAAAACAATGAATGCTTATCACAATACAAGTAGACACACTCTGGTCAGATCTGCAATTATCTCGACCCCTTGTGCCCCACGCTGGAAGTCAAAAAGAATTGTCGTGGTTTAAGACCAGCTGGTAACTCAGAATCATGCAGCAGCTCACTCACTCCTCCCCTTTCTCCCCCTGCTCCCGAAGGGATGGGGAGGAGAATCAAAAAAATGTAACTCCCATGGGTTGAGATAAGAACAGTCCAGTAACTAAGGTATAACACAAACCACTGCTGCTACCACCAGTAACAATAATGATAAGGGAAATAACAAGGGAAGAGAATACAACCGCTCACCAGCCAACCGATACCCAGCCTGACCCAGGCAGCGATTTAGCCCTCTGAGTAACTGCCCCTAGTTTATATACTGGCCATGACGTGCTGTGGTATGGAATACCCCTTTGGCCAGTTTGGGTCAGGTGTCCTGTTTCTGCTTCCTCCCAGCTTCCCTTCCTCCCTGGCAGAGCATAAGGCTCAGAAAGTCCTTGGTCAGTCTAAACATTACTGAGCAGCAACTAAAAGGATCGGTGTTATCAGCGGTGTTCCCAGGCCGAAAGTCAAAACCACAGCACTGCACCAGCTCCGAAGAAGGAGAAAAATGACTGCTACTGCTGAACCCAGGACACCAGACTCAGCTACAGTTCCTATTCCACATGCAGTTTCTGCTTGAACACAGGCAGGTTTGGGGTCGGGCAAATCTTATTTGCAGAGTTTTGTGGGCTTGGTTTGGTTTTCTGCTTCCCTCCATTACAATACAAACTATCTACATCTGATAGTAGGATATAGGGTAGAAAACGGTGTTATTACTGTAGGTATTAAAAGCTCTCAAAGTTTGATTGTTGCCTCCTGCTTACATTCCCAAGATTAATCCAAATCCCAGGTTTTGTACCAGAAAAGAATCTCCCCAAGCTAGACAACAGGGAAATTTGGGTTAACAGAAGCTACTCCTTTCTGTACTATTAGAATTAATTTCTTCCATATGACTGTATTTTTTACCTACTAGTGCTTCATGAATTTCTTTCCTGTAATATTTCCACATTTCAGAACTGTGGCATTATTCTGTAGTAAAAGCTTTATAAAGATGTATTTGTGATATAAATACACATTTATTTGTTGGCAAGGGCTTTGTGGTCTATTGGGGTGGAGAGGTGTATGGACAGGATGTTTTTAGCCAACAAGAATCCTTTTTTCTCTTCAGAGTCTGTCTTTGCATCTTACTCCTGCTGGCAGAGCCCTCTCCAGTTCGACACCTCCATGGGCAGATCCAAAGAAATCCTACTGGCACATCATTTGTGTCATCTCACACATCATCACTGTGGCTTATTATTGCCACCATCTCACATGTGCCCTGCAGGCACCAGGAATCACTTATCATCCGCTGATCCTCAACTGAAAGTGTGGAAAACCTTCTTCAGGCTGCCAACACAATAAACGGCTAATCCTCACAGTTAAACATCAATTGCAGTTGCAACAGGTAAGCTACAAGCACAAAGGTGGAACAAAACAAGGACTTTTTTTTCCCATCCTTAACACGTTTTAGGAAGCTCAATACCTATAGTAGTCCATGTTTGCTGTTTGGAAATGAAGCCACTCTTCTGTTAACTCTGAGACACGTATTGACAGGTTGTCACCTTTCAACTGCTTTCCAAACCACCAGACCAGAGGTTTCAAAGAGAGCATTTTGCATGGGTGCTAAACACACATTCCTGGCGCTCCAAATAGGTCTAGTGATCCTAAAGCACAGGTATTCCAGATTTTGGGCAGCCAGTTGAGACATGCCTACTTTTGCCCTGAACCTCTCAGATTTGTTCAGTGTCTGTGATTTGAATACAAGATCAAGATAGATTCTCGAGAAAGAACTATTAATGAAGTCTTAAAAAAGATTTTATCTATTACATTGAAAGATAAAATTGAAAGTTAAATTAAAAGCAACAATGCCAATGATAAAAAAATATGTTGATAGAAATGTTAAATAGGACAATTTTACTGTAGGCAAGTGGTTTCCAACTTCAATTGAATTCCTAATTAAAGCCATGACTGCTATTTATTGTGCAATATGCTTATTTGGCGCTACAGCATCTGCTGCTTGAAAGCAGCATTCACCCTCCTCTCCTGGGTTAATTTAAGTTCACCCGCCTCCCCTCAGTTCAGCACTGGCACTGGAGTCTCACAGAATGGGAATTCAGCACATTGCAGAGACTTAGCACCTATTCTAAAGCTCAAATCTTCTTTAATGAACACATTCTAAATACTAAAAAGCTTGTTTAAGAGTGACAAGGACTATACATAGAGCATCAAGGTGTCCCAGTGTATGCCATTCACTTTGATGTGCATAGGCAGCATCCACAGTTTGAAGTACTCTGCAAGGAGAATTGAATGATTAAGGGGAGAAACATCCCTTTGCAGCCTATAGTTCCCTCCCCACAAACGCAACCACCCTGAAAATAAAAGGCAGGGCAAAATGCTTCCTTTCTCCCTCTCTTTACATTTTTAGCAGCCTTTGGCACAGTGATTTATTACCAATGTGGCTTCTCTCCCAAAGAATCCTTTTGGAGCAGTACCACAAGGTCCAAGCAGGGACAGGGGCCACAAGGCTGGATGCTCCACAGACACAGGGCAGGATCTTCTCTTTTCTCTGCATTTCTTTTCGAATTTAAATGAACAGACAGAAACAATAGTGGGGTAAAGCTGGGGTCACCATGGGAGACACCCATTTGCCCACAGTCACATATGGAGCCAGGAGGCCACAAAGGGGAAAGCATTGAACACAGTGGCCCTCCCCTGCTGGTGCAGTATCCTTATCCCTTGCCACATAGAGAAGCTGCTGAAGACAGTTTGGCAAAGGTGGCAGTTCTTCCAGGTAGACCCTGCAATCAAGACACGTCCAGTGCCCAGCTTAGCATATGCACTCGGGCTGATTGAGCTCCTTCTCAAATGACTGAGAAGATAAACTTCCAAATCCATATCAGCAAATACCTCTTTTCTGCTGTGGCAAGAAGCAGTCAAAGGTTTTTGCACTGTCCTCAGAGAGGTATAGCCAGCAGTGTCAGGCCTACAAGCCTATGCTGAAGGAGAAGGAGGATAAGAAAAGAAGCCCTGTTAAAGTCACACATGAAGATGCTGCATAGACAACTGGCAAGTTAGACACGCTTCCTTCAGTGAAGGTAGGGGAACTGAGAAAGCATCACAAAAGTTTTTATCTGAACCAATTCACACACGCTTAAACTTCTCAGGGCTTCAGTTATCTAGAACAGAGTACCAGCACTGAACTGTCAATTGCTGGGGCCAGAAGAGAACCAGCACTGGAGGAGACTTGAAGTTAACAATCCTATCTTTTCTCCCTCAAGTCCATATCTTTCTCCCGGTGTCTGCACAACAGCACACAGACCAGCAGAGCTGGGATTTCAGACTTGTTACCTGCAGAGCCATGCACCCCACTTACACTGCTGAGAAAGGCAGGGACAAGCTTTACTCTATAATAAAGATGCTGCTGAATCAAAACTCCTCCCGTATAGCAAATCTTTTGCATGTCTCTCGAGATGCTAATTCTGGTAGTGGATTTTGTTGTTTATTTGTTGCTTTAGGACTTACATAAAGCATCTAGTTTTCCACATGACAGCCTGGAGGTCCATTTGGCTGCTTTGTCCAGGACTGGCTGTACTAGAGCCAGCCAGGAAGCAGATCAAAAAGATGAAAACCTTTGCACAAAGAGCATGCTATTGCCAAGGACTATAGAGTATGACTGAAACATTAAAAAATTTTTGGTGACTGTTTCAGGGAGGGAGAGAATTATATGTTAAAACAAAAGAATTCTTTTCCAGCATAGTTTAAATTGCTTCACAATACTGATTAAAATAACAGGACATTATAGCTTGCTTAACTAAACATTATATTTCCAAATCCATTTTCAATTGTTTTCCTTCAATTTAAACATTTTGAGCAATTTTACTGCTATTCATACCTGCTCATTTTTTTTTATTAGAAATTAAAATGCATATTCTTTATCTAGGTTCCCAAGTGCTGGTAGATTTAACTCTTTCAGATCTGCAGACTGAGCACAGGAGAGCTACCTATAGCACAAAAATATTGTCTGCCCATTAGATTAAAATATTTATACTGAAAGATACTTATTTGCAATAATGGCAATTGAGATGAGAAAGAAATTTACAAAGGAGGTAGAAAGAAGGAAGGGGGAAGGCAGAGGGAGAAAGCTAGAATAAAGTAAAGCAAAGGGTAAAACTGACAGCTTCGAGATTAATATTCCATTTTCTTTATTCATATCCCTCCTTTACATTTTGAGGCCTTCTCTCCCTGTGCCCCAATTGGTAGGAAAAACAAAGCAAAAAATACCCAGAAGTTTTAAGAAATAAGAAAGTGAACTAATTCTGATTAAAGCAAAAGAAGTATCTTTTACACAGCGAAATATCAGTGATATGTAAATACATCCCTGTAGCAAGACAGGCACCTAGAGTTCTTCTCAAAGAATGAGGTAATAATTATCAATACTGAGAGACAGCCAGCCTTGTCTGGAGTCAAGCTGCACAAGAGCTGAAAATCCCTCTTTCGGCTTGTCACCTCCCACATTTCCTTTTCCCCAGCCACCCTTCACTCCTTCTCTGAAAGGCTTCTCCCTGATGGCATAAGCTCACACCACTACCCTACATAAAGTGAGATTCCCCTGAGTACCTGGGTAAATACCTTACAACTGGCCCCTCCACACTTGTACCTGAATATTTCTAATTTCTCTAAGTCAGCAGAGGACGTTCAGAGACCAATAAGTGTTGGTAACCACATCAAAACATTAATTAACACAACTGTATTCTGACACAAATAAAACATTAATATGGTAATTTCTAGCCTATAACCACCTGGTATCTTTTCCCCAGCTATATAGATAGTAGGATTAACAGTGCAAAGCAAGTATTATAACAAAGTCAAATTAATATCACCTTTTCCCTGTTTGATAATTCAAAATCAAACAATAAATTATAGAAGTCCTTTAGAAACTGTCCTTTATGAAATAGTTCTCCTGGATCTACGCTCAAGTAGGAAATGCCTTTCCAGCACGTTCTTCTGGCTTCTGTGTAATTCAAGGCTACTCAGTGGCAGCATCTCAGTCTAGACAGCTGTGACCATGAAATGGACCTGATCCACTTTCCACTTGCTGTCACTGCCTTTGTATCTTCTCTCCCTAGCTTTTTCTCTCTTAACACTTCTGAGATAAAGCAGTATATTATTCAAAGGTAGTTGCTATGGATCTATTGTCATACAGACAAAGAACAGGAAGAGAAACACTGTTTGTTCCAAGATAAAAAGCAAATCAAGCTGGAAGTGTTTCCTGCAAGACTGGCACTTGATTACTACTTCAATCTTTTTTTTTTTTTTTCAGTCTTTTCAGGCTTATTTGTCAAAAAAACCCACACATGTATTCGTCTGCACTTCTCAATAATTTTGGCATTGCCTTCAATGAAAAATGTATTTCATGAACACTAACATATTATACATACATAATTTGAAAGAACTACAGGGAAAACAAGCAACAAAAATATGAGCAATGTCAGTTAATGAAAAGCTCACATTTTCAAACCAGTGTTTGGCTAATTAAAATTGAATTAAGTGACTACAACATTAACTATGTCAACTATTTAGCATAAAAAGTTGTTAAATATATCATATTGTATGTAGGAAGATCCTTGCAATCTTTAATTGTAAGAAACAGTCGTGTACTATTTAATTGCACAACTTGGTCGGATATAAAATTCAGTCACATGAATTATATTTAGTAAAATATTTTAAAACATGTTGTTTTTAAGATTGTGGAATTTAATGGATAGTTTAATAGAACTGAAGCACATTTTTAATTACATAATTATTTCCATTTTCAATGTCCAGCTAACAGCATAACTGGTCTTGTTTTTACAGTCTAAGAGATAAGTTAAGTGCTTTGAATTCACATACTAAGAGATTATTTTCAATTTTTACTTGAGTCATTTTTCTACAAAATTTTTGACCAAAGTTAATTCAGTATCAGACTGCAAGTTCTCCAGTTATTTATGGAATGTGTGTTCTTGTGATCATACATACATAAACATATACAGAAAACTTTTTGGCAACACTGTAAGTTGATATCATAATTAGCATGTTTAAAAAAGACTAGAACAAAGCCTGACGAGCTTGAATTGGTCCAAGGAGGTGGGTTTTTTTAATACAATTATTGCCATTATACTTCTGACATGGGGAAATCTGAATCCCTCTTTTTCTTTCATCCATAAAGAGATTGTTCTATTCCATCTACCACAATATCATCTTTTGTTTTTACAATTAGATGGGTTTCCTATCCTATTCATCACTGAGCATACAAAGGCAGTTATTAACTTTTCCAAGAAGACCATGATACAGGTTGCTACATATAAACACCATCACCAGTCAGGATGGGTACTAAGGTAAAGAACCTCCCAGAAATAAAAAGTCAAGTAACACTCAACAGTTATTAAGGTAATTATTCGGAAAGTGTTCTCCTTTCTGCTAGTAGTATGACTCGCCAATAGCCCAGTTCCTGATATTGCACACATGATTAAAGAACAGAAGAACAGCGCTTACAGCAGTGAGGAGTGCTCTAGCTGCTTTCTGAGGATCACTAAGATCCTCAACTCAGCTCAGCAGCACGCCTTTACTTGGTTTCACACAATTCCACTTGTCCTCCCTCATTATCTATCAGGAGTTTGCCTGCCAGTGTAAAGGGGAAGTAGCCTGACTGATACAAGATGATTGAATAAGAAACATGCTTTCCATAGCCAGGACAATAAACACAATCCCTTAAATTAAATCTCTCTAAATTGGAAATTTCAAACTTTTGTGGTTTGGGGTTATTTTTTAATATAATCCTGAGGGGTAGCAAGAGCTGTCATTCTTAGCTCTACATCCAGAATTTCAATGTAACTCATCACTAACTCATTTGAAAGCCACATTTTATGAAGCTTTCAGCTAAAGTGTAACTAATCATCTGGGCCTGGCCCAGAGAAGGGATCAGTGGTTTTAAGGAAGCAAATAAATAACAGGAGAAAAATAGATGACAGACTAAAGCTTCCCTTCAGTTATCTTTATAAAGAAATTCACAAGGAAGATGTCACAAGGCTCTGGCACTAGTGTCAATCGTGCATCCAGTAGCCCTTACACTGAAAATCAGACATATCTAATGGGTGCCCAAGGCCACATCAAAGTAAAGTAGGCAACCACAGGTACCTTGCATGTATACCCAACTCCAGATCCATTTTTCAGATGTTCTTTTGGCAGCACTGCTACTGAAATGGACACTCAAGATTATATCAAAATATGGCGTACATCTAATCAAAGCTGTCTTGCGCTAAGTTGCAGCTTGCCCATCCTGTCCTTAATCTCAGTAGGCAAGAAGCCCTCAGGCTTATTGCAGTTGCCACACTTTTGGATTCAGTCTCTCATAGGTTATCAAGTGAAGCACCTTAAATAGCACAATTAAAGAGCCAAAATAAAGGACTTAACTTCACTGTGTACAATTCACATGCAAGAAAGGAAATTAATGAAAAAATACAAAACAGGAAAGAAATGTGACTACTCGGGAGAAGTACATAGAGTCCCTACTTTAGCCTGAGCAGCGGTGTCACTAGGGGTGAGCTCATGGAGCTACCAGACCCATCTGCAATCACTCAATGCCTTCCTGAGCTCCCAAGTTCCCTTTCCTTCCTAACAAAGATTTAAATAGATAGGTGAATATTACTCAGGCAAATCCTACTGCAGTAATTCTGCATAATCTCCTCTTGGGTTTGGGTTTTATGGTGGGTTTTTTGGCATTAAATACCTTTTAATTGTCAGTTTCCCCCTCTCAAGATCCCCTAATTGTCATGTTAAAATCAAGCAATACACATTGTCAGCAGACTAACACACACGGTCCTGGATAGAGTCACACAAACAAAATTAACTATCAAAATCAAGTGCTCTTTATACCACTTGCTGAACCCGTTCTACCTTAGTAAATCAAAGCTTTGATTCCACATTTCAATTCGGTTTCCAAGTTTTGTAAGGAATACCAATATATGAAAGCTAATACTAGGGAAAACAATAGATTTTATTGCCATCCTTTTCAGACAGGGTGATCTACTGGATGAAAATTCTTTTTTAAAGTTCTGTTTTGTGATCATCTCAATTTATTTTACATTCCTTCTGGCATTAATATTTATCATCTCTGATGAGAATTAATATAAACAAGTATAATCAAGATTATTTTAGCATCCTTATTGCACAAATGCTTTCAGTAATTTTATGAAAGAGGAAAACATGGTTGTATATTTATTCAGAGCTACAAGTATCACACAGGCCAGTCATCTTAGTAACAACCTTATCAGTTTTATAGGTACAGCTATAGTTAGAGTTCAGCGGCAATATTAATGAACTGGAGAGAGTCCAGTGGGCAGGAAACATGAGAGGCTGAGGGTACTAAATCTGTTCACCCTGTAGAAAGGGTGGTTTAGGGAGAATCTAATCACTGTCCTATAGTAGCTAAAGCAGGGTTATAGCCAAACTCTTCTCAGCAAAAAACCAAGATGCGATGGTCACAAGTTGCAATAAGAGAAATCCAAGTGGTCTAAAAAAAAATAATAAAGTATCACAGCAAGAGTATTTTCACACTGGGACACTTTGCCTAGAATTATCATATTCCAATGAATGTGTAAAGCAAAGCAGAAGAGTGCCTGCACTTCTTCTAGTTTGCATGGGATCCAAGCAGCCAACAGAAGCAATATCTCCTAAAGAACTTATTTTCTTCAACAAAATAGCTGCCATTTTTAAATATCGTACACATGAGAAAATACTTTAAAAAGGTAACAAAGAGATGAGACTTGTTTAGTCATGGCTCCTGCCCTTCATATTTTAAGAAGCAAATTGCCTCCAGAGTTTATGTCAATCTGAAAGAGATCTGCCTAGCTAATAGAGGCCTTTTCCATGACCCTTAGGTGCAAAAACATGTTGGTGGCAAATGGCAGGAAAGGACCTTTCACATCCAACTGTGTTTCTCTAGTGGAACACAAGAGACAAGATTCAATGTGTTTACTTTAACAGTTACTTTACTTTGCATTAATAACCATGAAACCCCTAGGTCATTCATCCCAAAATTGTAACAAATACAAGATAGTTACTTAAATTAAAAAAGCTTCCTCTGAAATGGCACCATATATTTTTAAGTCCTTAGCCATAATCTTTTAGTATAAAAACTTTTTTTATGAGGCAGATGACTTTGTTGTTCATTCTTATGCTAATCTCACAAAACAGTTTTTGGTTTTTTGCTTCCTGGTAGAATATCATGTCCTTGGTCTTACCCTGCACTGTTTATCTCTGCTGTTGTCTGTGAACAGATTGTCATTCAAGCTTCTGTTCTTGAATGTCTTGGTATAACCAGGTTAACTCCTGGCTCTCGAACAGAAAGAAACATACTGCAATATGGATCAAAGCAGGTACTTATGCTAAAAATTATCCTGCAATGGGAGCTGGGGACATTTAAGTTGTCAAGTGAAGACAGAAGAGCCACATTAGAAGACTGCAGCCCAGAATAACTAGACTCTCCCTTTACCTCCGAGGGTAATGGCATTAGAAGCCCATATAGCACTTTACCAGTTACCAGTCATTGCTCTCTCTGAAGATCTGTGCCTTTCACTTGAATTACTAAGAAGTTTGCAAACCAGACTTCATATGGAAGAAATTTTTTCTAAAGATTCCTTTAGATGAAGAAGAGGTTGCAAAACAAACAGCAACATTTTCTAGTTTTGGGCTTTTTTTTACCTGTGTCTGAAACAGAAATGTAAAAGTTACTAGCAGAAAGTAATCTGCTTTCGCCTGTCGGATAAAGTTCATAAGTTATGTTTATCATAAATGAAGTAAAGACTTGATGAGAAAACCTCACACACAAAAGCTTCAAGAACATAATGAATAATTTTTTATTAAATCTTTGATATGAAAATTTTGGAAATCCATTTACTGCCAGAAAAGAAAAAAAAAATAAAAAAAAAATTCAGTTCTTTTATCGCATGAAAAAATTGCAAACACAAGAAAAGTCATTTCCATTATTATATAATGATATAGTTCTTTTAGACAAATATTACAAGCCAGGAAAGGGGTAAAGGTCAGCAAGATGACTAAAGATGTTAGCAAGAGTTTAAGTATCAGTACTGCTTATTACTGCTCATCATTAGCAGCAGTATTACTTACTTCCAATCAAAACTGGGAAGTCTGAGTTTCATTTCAGAAGAATCTGTATAATTATATTCTACAGAATATGAAAGAAATGAGAATTCCCCATCCTTTCTATGCCAGTGCTGGAGACATCTGAAGTGTACAAGCTGTAAAGCTGTGTCCAAGGCTGCAACAGTACAATGGCAGCAGTGTATAGCTGGAAAAGTTGCACTTTCTCATGCAATCAGCTTTGTCAGTCACACCGTACTACTAGTTGACAGGACTTCTTCTAGATCAAGACAGATACCAAGTTTTACTTCCTTATACCCTCCAGGGTGGTCTTGTCTCTTGTGTCACTTCCATGATGTGAAGGATGTTAGTGAGTAATGCCTTAGTCAGTCCTACTGAATGTGTTTATGATGAGAACCCAGGAAATAGGTCTTCATACTGCTTCTAGCACAGAGCACTATACTTTGGTACTTCATTCTGATGGTATTATCACTTCTGGAAATTCTGAGTTGCAAGGTAAGAAGTCCTATTTAAAGTCCAGTGCTTTGGGCTCAACTCCACAGTCTTGACACTCAACCATGGTAGAACATGGATTTGAATAAACTGGATATACTGTTTGTAAATTAAATGATGCATTCTTCCTATATGCAAGACTGGAATAGTAATTTCAGCTCCTTACATGAATAGAAAGCTTGTCATGTATAACCAGAAGACGTTTTTATTATATTATTCTATTTTTAATTGTACGCTGTTCAACTAAATGTAACTTTTATGCATCTTTGGCATCTAATCCACATCTCTTTCTTTTCATCTTCAGTATTTCCCTTTTTCATTTTCAGAATACACCTCCAGAAGAAGAGGTGATGGAATCCTTAAACTAATTTCTGTGATTTGGGAGTGAATCACAAGGGCATGAAAACTACAATTAGCTTTGGTAATGTGCCCGTAAATCAGGCAGCCATACAACTGCCATTAGGCTTTCTGAGATGTGAGGTTAGGTACAAGGAAAATAATCTTAGTTTCTCCTAGTGATCACAGCCACTGAAGCACAGCCTGCTGAAGTGTTTAGTCCTCTCAGTTTTGCATTAAGATAACGACTTGGATTTCCTGATACTCTAATGATTGCTTTCATCAGTGTGACCCTCCTACCCATAACTACAGGCAAAGCTGTAGGAGACCAGCAGCCTTTTAATCAGTGCCTTCCGGTGCCGGCAATATCCAACATTCATGTCCAAGGAGGAGATAGGATTTGTGGTCCAGTAAGAAGCTGTTTGGTTCTAAGATCTAACTAGGACTGAGTGACCTTGAAGCTTAGAGAGGTTTACAAAATGTACATATTGCCATATTTAGCTTAGGATCTGACCTTCTGCTTGAGATAATGAGGTTAGTGTTAGCAGAATTTCCATATGTCCATAAGACATAACTCCACTTTCAGCATAGACTTTTCAAGTACTGCTATATAGCTTAAGGGCTATGACTTTATTGCCATTCAGCTTTGTCTCCCATTAAGAACCAAAAGTTTATAAGTCAATAAGTCATGTTAAATAGTAAAGTAATATTTGAGATACTTTTGAAGATGGCTGTCTGCATTCAAAACCACTTAAATACCTGTTTATTTGTTAGTCCTTCTGGAATATATCCTGGATTTTTCTGACATCCAGGCTATGCTGGAGAGCTATTCATGTTGAATAGTTTTCATTGTAGAAGACTTGGCCACCAATACAAAGTCTGTGTAGCTGCATGACCCCTTGGAAGGGAGCTTTGGCTCCACAGGATACTGCAGCAGAACAGATGATGGATCTGAAGCAGGGATATAAGGAGAAACACATCCAAAAAAGGTACTTTATGACTCTGGGTGCAGTTCTGCAAAGATCTTGCCTGGGGAACAAAACCTACCCTAATCATTGGCCTTTGGTCCCACTTTGGCACTGCTGCTCACTCACCCTGCAGCCTGGCTCTAAAGAAATCCAGAAAGCCCAGCTCCTCTTTGTTGCTGGCAACATCAAATAGGCCTCAAAAAACCCCAATTTGCCCAGCCCTGGACTCACTCTGTTAAGTGCCATTGTACCTTAGATTCTTTTGTCCCTAAATAACCCTTCTCCTCTGCATGCAGTCCCTCCTGCCTGGTTCTCTCATCAAAGATACCCTAGTCTGTTATCTCCACATCCTGGCTTATGCCTCCTCCTTCATCAAATCCTGTACCTCTCTGCCACACAGTGATGCTACAAAGGAAGGAGACAAATAAAATTCAAAGGATCATGGAAAAATCAGTTGCAGTGGACAATAAAATTCATAGCTATGTAATTACTGTATGGCATCACTACAGGGAACAGCAAAGGTTATTTACTTGCCTTAATTAGGTATTTCCCTAGTTCAACATGTTTGCATTTCTTCTAAGTTTATTCAAGTCTATTGAATTTTGTTCTTTTAGGGATAACTACAACACTCGGGTTATTTCTTTTACCCCCAAGTTACCAAAATTCACTCCTAACTTCAACTCTATTTTGACTCAATATTTTCATGGGAATGTATGAGCTTCTTGTATTCTAAAACGGAATTCTGTTAATGTATATCAAATGCAAATTTAATTTGTAATTTCTTTACTTTGAAGATAAAAAAATAGTAAATTAAAGATCCTATTATAAAAATTAGTGGCACTCATCTATAAATCTCAGCTTGATATTCCTGACTAACTTTTTACTTCCCAACAGTTGAATTCTAAAAAAGATATTTTGAGACACAAGCTATTTTTCATTCACAGGTAGGTGACAGGAAGCTGTTCCCAGGTGAAACTGTCAGAGGCAAGGACAGGTACTCCCTCCCCCCCATATCACCTTTCTCTGTCTCAAGTAGTTTTCTGATTTGGATACCAGTTGAAGCCCTCAGATCCTATCTTCCAAAAGCATTTGCCCACTAAAGAACATGGAGACTCCCTACTGCATCCTGTTTGGGACTATCTGAGCTCCTGGAGGTCACCACAACTCTGCTTGTCCTACTGAAAGTAGATAGTACTATGACCATGTCCCTCACCCAGGATCTGCAGATTCATGGGACCACTGAATCTAGAAAGCAGGAGGAGAGGAAAAGCACTGAGCTGTGATGCTAACAGATCATCAAAGGCAGATTGCTTGTTCTAAGCAAGTGGTAAGGTGAGGGGAAAAAAAATTTTCCATGACCGTGGAAATGTGAACCCAGTACCTTCAAATCCATACTAGAATTTCCAGCCACCAAGATGTAGAGATGCTGGGGAGGGACTATTCGTTAGGGACTGTAGTGATAGGACAAGAGGTAATGGGTTGAAACTTAAACAGGGGAAGTTTAGATTGGATATAAGGAGGAAGTTCTTTACTGTAAGAGTGGTGAGGCACTGGAATGGGTTGCTCAAAGAAGCTGTGAATGCTCCATCCCTGGCACTGTTCAAGGCCAGGCTGGACAGAGCCTTGGGTGACATGGTTTAGTGTGAGGTGTCCCTGCACATGGCAGGGGGGTTGGAACTAGATGATCTTAAAGTCCTTTCCAGCGCTAACTATTCTATGATTCTATGTGAAGCCCCTAAAAAACTTATAGGACAATCTTATTCTCCAATATTTGCTTTTGGATCTAAATTTTGCAGTGGGAATAAAAATTTCTTTGGAAATCAAGAAGTGAGGAGTTCTTTTAAATCCTTTTAATGATGTCTGCATGCAATTAGAATCTATTTTCCCCCACCCTCCATCTAGATATTACATTAGTGGAAAGGCCTGTTAGATTTTTGGGGTCTAGGGTGGATTTTAGGTGGATTTTGGCTGCTTTCAAAGGGACAGCCTGCTATAACAGGTGCATTGCAGACATGTGCTGCATAAGGTTCCCTATATAGCTCTGCCAATGCTTTTCAATCATGATCTATAACAGCCCTGTTACTCCTGTGTGGGGCCTCCCCTCCACTGCAATTACCAAGGTTATGAATTATGCCATCATGTATTGATTTGGACAAATGTCCACTGCTGATTAGGTCGACACCACTGAACTTGGTTTGCAAGTAACACAAGCCAAACCTTGGAAAGCTCAGGCTGAGCATTTAACCCACTGTGCAGTCTTTCTCACAGTTTTTCTTTTTTATTCAGTCACACATTATGTACCCTGACTCCCATGTAGAAGATTTGTGGCAGTGGCATGATGTATGAGGTGCCATTTGTAAAATATTATTTAGTGTACAACATCATGTTTTTTCTGTTGATTTACAAGTTGGATTTATAAATCTGCACTTCTCACAGTTTGAGTTATATATCTTGCCTCTGATTTATAAAACTCACCAGTAAATCTTTAGCAGAAAGTTTTGATTCAGAAATCATTATTTTAAACATTAGATTTAGCTAAAACATTCAACTGCTTTATAGGTCATGAAATAGATTTACATACCCCAATCTGGATTTACAAATTCTACAGCAGATTTACAAATCATGCTGAGGAATTCCAAAATAAAATGTTTTGATTTATAAATCTTTACTTTGCACCTTGGATACAAGTGACTGATTTATTACTCTGAAGCTATACAATAATGATTTAGTTTGTAAAATCCTACTTTTACTTTAAGTTAAAGTTCTGATTTATAAATACTGATTAGGTTTACTGCAGAACAGGCCACAAAAAATAAAATTATTTGGTGCAGGGCTGTTTAGCAAACAGCTCCCTGCACATATGAAAGGTGAGATATTTTGAGAGGTCATAGTTAACCAAGCGATCAACTAACAGGGCAAATAAAGAAAAATCGGGATTAAGAAACTATTTCTTGCTAATAAGCCCAAGGTTTCAACATGGAACATTTTGGCTCCCCTGTCAAAATCATTTCTCACTTCAAAAAGCTTTCTGTAACCCAAATCTCACTCCCCAACTACAGTTTGAGTGTCTCCAACAACTCCAGGACTTATGGAGACTTCTGAATGTCATGAGGAGTTTCACTGAATACTGGAGAAAATTTGTTCCTCTCAAATGAACTTAATGGTTGCCAGCTTTTAAGCTCTGATCGAATGTCATTTATTTGCACCATTCCAGCCTAGATGTTTTCAAGTATTCAAAACCAAGTAGGCAAATTGGAAAGTGTAAGAGTGAAGGAGACCTCTGTAAATGACTCGCACTTTGATGCGCTCAAAAAACACTTACATGACCAACAGGGCATTTAAATATTTTAAGTACTTGAGAAGCAGTTCATCATTAATACCCATCAAGGACTCAGAAGAAATACTGGGTACAGACAGAACTGTCAGATATTATAAACATAAAATACAGTGGAATAGAAATTAAACTGGCAGTTTTCAGTAAAAGCCAAATTTCCTGGAAATGTTTGTTTTTCATTTTGAAATTACGAACAAAGTATTTCATCAAAAACAAAAAATTCCAAGCAATTACCTGGAACCCCCTGAAGTAACCCAAGCATTCTGACAAATTGTGGGACATAGTGCCAGCATTCAACCATTGTAGATGAAGCTACCTTTCAAAGCTCACTTCATAAATCTTCAAGAAATATGAGCAGTCTGGAGAACCCCCATTGATCTGAAAGGGATTTTCTTTATCCAGGTAGCTCTATTAGCTAGAGGGTAACAGCAACACTGATGCTGAAAGAAGTTCTCTCTCTCACACAGCCGGAATGGTTTCATAACACAAGGTTGCTGGAGCACAGGGTTAGAAATCATGATTATTGATTTCATCCTTTTTTCTAACACTAAATCACCAAGACCTAAATTTTTTGAGGTATTTTGGTTCCTAACTTCCAATGAAAGTTAGACATTTACTTAACTCTAAGGGTCTGATGTTAAAGGTGTCTTGAGATTCTCTCTTTCCTCTTTGTCCATGTGTTTCCACCCCTAGGCAATGAATCTGACCACAGCCAGGTGCTGCTTCAGTATGCTGGGTGCTGTTATAGACACAGTGGGACAAACATTGATCCTCAGCTCTCCCTGCTTTGCCTCCCACCTCCTCAGACAAATATCCAAGTTATGTTACATACTCCTTTAGGAAATATAAACACAATACATGTGAACTACACTGTTAATCTTGAATGTTTCCTTTTATTCAAATGGCATGTGAGAAACTAAGAGCATGTACAATGACTGATACGCTACAGACAGTATACTTGACTTTTTAAGATGTAAAGTTCAAAAGCTCTGCTTATCATTTGTAAAATGGAGATTATATTTTTAAGCACTCTAAAAATCTATGGATGAAAATGAAATAACAGAATAAGGTATTTTTTTATTAGAAAATTATTATTGTCAGTTTTCTGAAACAATTACATTTGATTTTGTTGACAGATTTTTGGAATAGAATAGGGAGATAAGATTGAAGCCCTAGAACTTAACAAATAAATGATGGGGTAGTCACATCTGTATGCTGCTACGTGTGCACACATGTAAGCAGTAGATGTCATTGTACATAAACTAGATACCTGTATGTCTGGCCAACTTGCCAGAAAATACCATTCCATAATTCATGCTCCTGGGAGTTCCACACTAGACTTGCTTTGTTCAATGATTAGCCAGGCTCCCATACAGCCCAATTGTACTCTGTCATAAGCACCTGACATCACTGGGAACTTTGCCTCCTTATGGCATGGTTAAATGGCTCTCCCAGTTCAAAGCCAGATTTGTACCATGTTTGACTACTCGCATTTAGTTTCTGGACAGGTAGCCTTTTATTGTAATTATAGTAGTAAAATTTTTTACATGTCTGCTAATAATTTTTAACATTCTCAGCATAGGACTAAGAATAGGCATGCAATGAAAAAAGAGAACTACAAACAGCAAAGGAGAGCTCTCATGATGTTCTTCCTTTTCATTCTTCAGTGGGACTGACATCCAATTGGCCAGAGATAAGAAACAAAGCTTGTAAATTTACTGAATAAATTTCTGTATAGTGAAGCAAATGTATTTTGGTGAAATGCTTCTGTGACCAAGATGTATGGAAATTCCCAAGAACCATCCTTTTTATGTAAAGCACTCTAAGTGTGAAAGATAGTGAAGATTTTTACCTTGGTCTGAGGAGACCAAGCAGACCAGCTGAACACATGTAGCTGTCATGGTTTAAGCCAAGCCGTAAATCAGCCACTCAGTCTCTCACTCACTCCCCCCTGCCCTTCCTCCATCAGCTTCTGGAGGGATGGGGAGAAGAAGCGAAAGAACTCCCACAGGTTGAGATAAGAACAGTCGAGTAACTAAGGTATAACACAACTCATTACCACTACCACCACCACCACTGATGACAATGACAAGGGAAATAACAAGGGGAGAGAATACAACTGCTCACCACCAGCTGGTACCCAGACAGACCAGAGCAGTGGTCTAACCCTTCTGGGTGACTCCCAGTTTACATCCTGGGCATGACGTGCTGTGGTATGGAATACCCCTTTGGCCAGTTTGGGTCAGGTGTCCTGCCTCTGCTTCCTCCCAGCTTCCCCTCCTCCCTGGCAGAGCATGAGGCTCAGAAAGTCCTTGATCAGTCTAAACATTACTGAGCAGCAGCTAAAAACATCAGTGTAACCAGCTCTGTTCCCAGGCTGAAAGTCACAAACACAGTACTGTGCCAGCTACTAAGAATGAGAAAAATGACTGCTACTGCTGAACCCAGGACAGTAGCCCACACCTTGCCTATTCTAGATTGTTTCCTATCATGTGTTCTCCAGTTCTTCCTCTATTAAGTGTTAAAGACTCTTAAGTAACAGGGCTTCTTCTGCTTCTCTCAGAAGACTGTTATGCAGATTAATTACATCTTACTATTAGAAGCTTTTCCCCTGACATCTAGGCTGAGGTTTCCATTTTAAATAGCATTTTCTTACTCCTACTGTCCTCTTTTCCTGGCCTTTCTCTCTTTGTGCTAAGTTAAATAATCCTTCTCCATCCTGGAAGTCTAATTCTTAGCCTGTTAAAGCTGTTTTGCCTCTCAGTGGCAACACAAAGCTGCCTAAAAGCCAGTTGAACAGCTAGCAGAGGATTTCCCAGAAGATGGGAGCCATTGAGGCATCCCACCAGTTACCAGCCTTTTCCCCAGTCTGGTGCAGGAGAGCTGGCTGGTAATTCCATGCTGCATTTGTAGTGCAAAGCTGCTTTGAAATACTGTGGTTTGGTCTGTGCCAGATGATGCTGCAGAACTGGGGTGCCTTTGAAATCAGCCTATGATACTGCTTGTGGTGCTTCCTCTTCCAGACAGCAGAACTGTTTCCATTTTCCCACAGGGCATTACCTTACGTTTCTCCCAGCTGCCATTCCTTTCCTTATTTCCTTGGCATGTTTCTGATCTTAGTTCCTTTTCTATTATTTTGTTGCTCTCAGTAATATTTATAATGTCTCCAATTTAGATTCATCTGTGAATTTCATTAACTGGCTGTTTACTCTCCTCTTTCAGATCATTAATGAGGATGTTAAATAACACTGGACCCAATGCTATTCCCTTCATTACATTAGAAGGAAACTTCCCTGCTCTTGATACATTACCATTTATTGTTCCTTTCTGCACAGTTCTAGCTAGGTGTTCAACAAACATGCAGCATTTCTAGAAGCCAATGTGAATTAATTTCTAAAGGCAAGATTTTGTAAGGAAAGGTATCCAATGCTTTGCTAAGACCCAGTGTGTACCTAGCATTAGATATTATGGGAATTTTGTTACTAGCAAGAAATCAAGGATTTTTTTCTGCTAGGAAATGTTCTGTCAGAGCCACAGTGCCCGCAACAGCAATCGAAGGACAAGCACTGTTTCAGTGACTGCTATGTTCTTGTCACAATGTTTTTTTCCCAGCATTAATGCTGCTTTATCTACAGTCAGTACATTTCCGCTTTTGCATTTGCAAAAAGACACTATTTAAAAAAGATAGATTTTTGCATGGTTGTGTTTCAAGCTAGGAGTCTCCCACGCTGTAATCAAGGGTAATGGCAACTGCTCACAGGTGTACATATATCACATAAACAAGTGAAACATTGATTGTGAGGGGTGCAGTGACAGTCCTCTATCCATAGCATAATCTTCTTAAGAGATATTTAATCAGATGATTATTTACATCTTAAAGACCAAGGAAAGGGAAAATGTTAACATCGAATTATGGGAAGGAATGATAAAGAAGATGCTATGCATGAAGTGCTCATCACAGAACTGGTGAATAAAGGGTTTGCCTGAATATGCCTTAACACCACAAGTGCAATCTAAGCCCAGCCACTTGCATGATCTAAATCAGCAGACTCCACTGAATCTCATAGAGTTTCAGCAGATCAAAACCCAGGAGACCACCTCTGACCTGTCTCTGAAGAGATGAGCAAATCTCATGTTTTTTTACCCAACTTAATGATTTTCTTTAACAATTTCAAAGTTAATTCATATTACACAACATTATAAACCACATTACAGAGAATACCACATCAAATGTCACCTTCAAAGGCTTGTCCTTTTGTACATAAGATTCTCCCAGTTTAAACTGACTTTGGGTAGAGACAGAACACTGAGCTGAAATTTACTCTGCTAATACTGAAATGGAAGAAGGCTTGCAAAAGCCAGTGAGGTTTCTAGTGGTGCATAAAAACACATGGAGAGCTTATGGCACAAATTATAGTTACATCCTTTACACTAAGCCTTTATTTTAGTAAGTACACATTTCCTACTGTAAGAGCCAGCTTCTTTTCTCAGCTGTGTAGTTCAAGGAGCTTGCCAGGAGATACTTAGATTGTGGCAGACTCAGAACTGGGACTGGTAAGAGCTCTGATGAAAAAAGAATAATCTAATGTTACAGGTGAAATTCTTCCACTAATTCAAGACATTTCATTGAAGAATATAAAACATCTGGAATCCTTTGGGTTGGGAGCCACAGAAAGAATAACAGCGTGGAAAGCAGAACAGGTCATTGTGTTGTCTGTTGGATTAGTTCAAATACACAACCTCCAAGTCACTTCCGTCTAATATATCTTTGACTCCAAAATGAACTATCAACTGCAGATATGTTAAATTCTTAAACTAAGTGTTGAAACAGATGACTGGTTACTTTAAAGCCTGGCAGACTACTAAGGGCTTAAAGACAAGCGACTGGTGTACATCAACAATTACTCCTATTTTTATGATAGTTGTGCAGTTTTTGACAACTGATGCTGTTAAGTAGGACATGCCTGTAGGATTCAGGACTCTACATCCTGAACAAAAACTACTGTCATGAATCTAAAGTTTTGGGTCATTGTATTCTGATTACTGAACAGCAAATATTGTAGACAAAAACCACATTAGAAATGGCAAGATGTTCATCATTCACTTCAGTAGCTCATCAGAGCAGCTGCTTTGCTGCTTACGCACACTGCAGTATGCATACCCTTACTGTCCATTAGCTTGTAAATTGAATGCTGGAGTGGACTAGCTGGACAGGATTTACATAAAATCTCAATCAAATTCACACCAGCACACCTTTCCCTTTGGTAATTAGATTCAGAGTAATTTTTTTGGTTTTCTGAACCAAATAACCTATTTCTTTATGATATCTTAACAATTTTCATTAACAAATGCATTCCTATGCATCACTTTTAAAAAGCACCAGCTGCACCAGTAGAAGTGTGCATCCATTCACTGAACAGTCAAAAAATCCAAATGCATATTAATATATCTATACTCACTGAACTCTCAAGCACATCTAAATAGTTATCACCTGTTCCTCATTCCCAATGCAATGCCCCACATATTGCTGATGAAAATACAATACAGGGGGTGCAAAACTGCTTGAAGAATCATATCTAGAAAGCAATTCTCAATAAATCACTATCAAAATTAAAAAAAAACATCAAACAGAGGGTCTAGATAGGTTCTCTATATTCAGCACTTCCATTAGTGATCTGAATGGTAAAAGGCTAGGCTCATAAAACTCTTTGAACAGATCAAATCAGAATGTACTACAAGTATGATGAGCCTTAGGAAAAGCCAGATAAATTAAGAAAAGCTCTGAAAATATTTTGGGGCCATAAAGAATGTTTAAGGTCATATTTGGATGCATAAACACATGAATGAAGAAACAAAGTAATTTTTCTGCTCCTTATATTGGGAAGACCCAAGAATGACAGCAGTTTGAGGCACCTTTCTTCAACAAAGCTGAGATCCAAGCAAAAAAAAAAATCTAGATGTAATGATAAATCAAGAAACCACAACCTAGCAGGTTAATTAACCCTCATTATTAAGCCAGAAAAGGAAAGAGAGATATGTTTTGTGTTAACCTGGTAACAATTTGCAGTCACATTAAAGACTGCAGAAAAGAAGAATGGAGTCAAAGCTGCCCTAAGCCTCAATGAATAGAGTAAGAAATAACAGGTTCAAATTGCAGGAAGGAAGAGTCAGATTGGATATCAAGAAAGAACTATTGTACGGGGAAAACAGTAAAGTAGATGAAGAGCTTTCCTAGACATGTTGTGCAGTTTCCCAGAATGATGTTTTTAAACAAAAATCAAAACAAGCTTTTGCCAGGAATCACACAGCACTGATCAGTTAGACCACCCAGGGGCAGGAGGATGGCTTTGATGCCTCTAAGGAGGCCTTCAGGTTCTGGTAAATAAATGTAAAGTTGCAGCTTTAACATTTTCTAGGGATACTAGAAATGTGAGTCCTTGTTTTGAGATGAAAAATACATGGATATCCAGTTCTTCAAATCTTCCTGAAACTTTGAGTTAAGATTTCTTTCTCATGGTTCCTGCTTCTGAGCTTTTTTGCAAGGCAGCATCAGGCAATGAAGAACTTCCCTGTGTTGCAATCTATTCCAACAGCTCCTCATCTTCACTTGTTACTTCAATCGTATTTCTTTTGATACGTTGAAGAAACCTGCACCATGTATTAATTCAGAATTGACGGAACCTCTCTGGCATACTAACTGACTGAATGGCTAATTGGCTATTACAGCTGTAGTTCACAACAACATACCTTTTTTCTTATCTTAATGGTCCTTTTTAGATGCCCAATGATGGGAAATTGTAATTTAAAAGTTTATTCATTTCCGTACATTCTGCCAAAGGATTCATGATAGAAACTTGTTTTTCTTATCTCATATCAAGCTCACAGATGAACTATAAACTCAGGCTGCTGGACATTCCTGTGCCATCAACTTTAATTTCAGTCTGGGATGCTGAAGGACTTTTTTCATTTATGAATACGATACAAGGCTGTACCTTTTCCAATAACACAATCATTCCTTACTCCATTCTGCATAGCCTCTTCTGTACAACACTTGTAGAAATGGGAGATTAATTTTCTATCACAGTAAAAAGTTCTCTGGTCATTTTTTAGACTTAGTTCAACTAAAATTTGAAGTAAACATGCAGTAAACTTCTTCATTTGATGCTCAGACTTCAGGGCACAGAGGCAATATGATTCTCAACCTCTAGTCTAGAAGATTGATCCTTAAAGGCAGGGAATGATGGTTTAATCACACCAAAAGGATACAGCAATTAGAACTCAAACTGAATCTGAACTTGCAGCAAACATTGGTGGAGAAATTTGTGAGCTACATGGTCTCCATCTAGCATGTTCTGTCACTGTTATGAGCTGTAACAAACCAAAAGTCTGTGACAACAGTAATGCAATGTTGATAATACTGCTCCATCATACAACTCCCTCATTTAGAGAGGTTCGAACACACTGTTGTTAACTTGTACAGGAATCTTTCAACTACTAAAACGAAACCTTGTGAAAAGCAGCAATGAGGCATTGCATAGAAACAATCTTCACTAATGCAGAGCATTTGAAGGCAGGAAATTAAGTACAACAAAATCTCATGTCAAGACTGCTGAGAAGAAATAAGGGTTGGATTAAAGATGGATGAACCCCATAGTCAATATCAGAAGTAAAAACTTCCTTATTCGTCTCCTTTTTTATTTAAACACAAAAAGACTTTGAGTCTTTGCCCCACCGTCCTGGGTGTTGTGAAAATTTAGGAAACCTCCCTAGAGCTGGAGAAAATAGCCATGTCTTCTGCTGACCTGCCAATGGGCCAGTCTAGGGGCCAAAGTCTAGAAGGCTTTGAAGGGAGATATAAGTTCAGCTCATTTGGCAGACACACTTCTCTCAAACTACTGCCTTAATTTTTCAGGTTGTATGGGCTGGCAGAGAAAAGGTGTGAATGTCTTGGCACAGTCTGAATCAGTTTTTCCAGTGAGGATTCTGGAAGGAATTTGTCCTTGTTATCTACCAAAATGTTGACAATGTAAAAAGAAAACCTATTTTTATCATCATTAACTTCAAGGAATAACCACTGTTAGCAGAATAGCTTGGCTACCAGGGAGCAGCCTGAGCCACAGCAGCACTGCCTGGCCTGGACTTCTACTCCTTCACTGAATTAGCTTTAAAAAAAAGAGCATAACACTAGCACAAGAACTGATGGCCATGAGCAACTCCAGACATGCAACTGAGAGCAAAACAAGGCTGCACGAATAGGCACGAGAAAACATGATCTAAACTGTCATTACTGAACACCCCCCCCCCCCCCCCCCCCCCCCCCCCCCACTCCGCCCCACAACACAAGGAAACAACACCCCCCCACGCGGCAACGAGGGGGGAGAGGGGCGCAGCGCCCCCCCCAACCCCTTCTCTCCT
>WYDI02018275.1:0-7500 GCA_009867235.2 Psittacus erithacus
TATTTCCCTTATCATCATTATTATTGGTGGTAGCAGCAGTGGTTTGTGTTATACCTTAGTTACTGGGCTGTCCTTATCTCAACCCGTGGGAGTTACCTTCTTTTGATTCTCCTCCCCAACCCTCTGGGAGTTGGGGGGAGGGAAAGAGCGACTGTGTAGCTGACTGGGCATAAACCACAACACCCTCCCAGTTCCATCACTAGCTATTACGCTGATTCAGAAACTGACTCTAAGGGAAAAAATACCACTCACTAATTACCATAGAGTGGTGGGCATTCAGCACTTCAGTTTTCCTTGGAGGCTTCTTACCCAAACACTAATCCTCAACCAAACCAACCTCAGCTGTTTCAATATTCTTGTCTTCTTTTTTTAAGACATACATAAAAAAGCAGAACCAGACTAGTTGCAGTCAGATTTTTTTGCAATTTAACATTTTTAAGCAAAGTAATTTACAAATTATGCTAGTGGAATATTTATTTATTTGAAAAATTTTGTGGGTTTTTTTAAAGGTGGGATTGGAACTGCTTTTATGTAGTAAGTAACTGACAAATCTCTGAAGCAATGTTACAGAAAATTTTGCCTTTTTTGAGGGCATATGTATATTTTAATTAAATATTTTAATTATGAGACAGTTGTTTATATAGCTATATGAACTGAAAATGGTTTGGGTGTTACTTTTTGATCTCTCTTAATATAAAAGATAGTGTAATTCAAACATAACAAAACTAGAGTGTTCTTCTTTCTTCAGTAAAAAGGGAAAGACACACAGCAGGAACTAAAGGAGGACTTAAAAGGAGCCACGCTGGTGGCCTATCAGGGTCCCCCCTATTTGCATACCAAAGGTACCAGACATCTGGGGGAGAGTCTGTGTGGTGCCTTATTGCTGTCTTCTGTGGGGCTTGAGCCAAGGGAATTCTTCCCCAGCCAGAAACGGGGCTTCCAGCCCTTTTATGCTGCTCCAGCCTGTTTACCTACCATAACAGGGTCAGAGCACAGGAAGAAATCTTAACCCTACATTTGAGGCAGAGAATGCTGAAAAATGAAGGACCTGGCCACATGTGGGATTCAATTATCAGCAGCAGCTCTGGTAACTGGTACTAATGTAAACTCCAAAGTAGAAAAAAAAAGCTCAGCTGCTCTTGCTTGAATCCTACTTTGAGACACAATGGAGAAGTGCTGTGAGACATTATAACAGGCATCACAGAAATGCTAATGTTTTTTTTCCAGGCTATTTTTAGAAGATTACTGAAGAGTAAGATGTTCTACCTCTGCCATGTACACTGTATTTTCCACGCATGCACCAATAATGCACTCAGACATATGTTCGTATGTAAACATATACACTCAGAGTGAACATCACATTATTCTTATTTTTCTCGTTGTTCTTTTGGAGATATTTCCGCCCCTTTGCTGGTTGACCACTGAATCACCACACAGCCTCACAGTGTGCTGCTGTGCTTGGACATCCTCCAGCTCTGGACACTCTGGAGTGTAAAGTTAGGTAGAGAACAAAAAAGAACATAGAAGGTTGAAGGGACTAAGAGGAAGGAAATTATCAAATATCACAATCCTAACAAGGCATTATTTTTCTCTGGGATCAGCTAGAGGGTTTGTAATACACTTTTAATTCCATGCCTAATAATAGTACCAAATTAGTAACAATCAGTAAATGCAATAAGGTACTGACTACCAAATGGGTTTCTTGCAAGAAAAACTTTGAAAACTTCACTCTAAAGCTCAAAGTAGATACTAAATAACATTTTTATAAAATACTATTTTGCATAGATTGACAAAAACAATTGTGCCCAGATATGTAAGACTGGAGGATTGAAGTGGGCAAATCAACTATTTTAAACCGTGGCATATTAGTGGGAGAGCTGGTCAAGTACTACAGCATTTGAAACTTTTTTAAAGGAAATATTTTGAGAAAATTTACCTGATATTAAACCAGTTCAAAAATGCCCAGTATATTTTTTAGTTTAATGCCATCTCCACTGTATCAGGTAACATGTCATAGTAAAACAAAGCACTCATGTTTTTCAGGCAACTAATAATCAGGTTGTATTTGGTACCCCATAATGGAAAAGAACAATTGTTATTAAGGGAACACATCAATTAAATCACTAGGGCTAAATTGTCATATCCTCCCAGTTAGCTTTAGGAGGGGGTTGTCTGTGAACAATCTCCACCAGAATTTCTTCACAAAGATTCTCTTGCAGTGTGTCACAGGGGGAAAAGACAAAGGTTTGTTCTCTATCTCTGCTAAGAAAGTTGCTCCTAGAAAGTTGCTCAAGAAGTTCCTTGGAGGAACTTCAAGATTTTGGGAGGCTAAAGCTCTCCATTCAGAGGCCCCACATTGCCACAGCCCACTAGAGCCATCTTTGCCAAGATCTCCCTGCTTTTGTTGAGATAGAAAGTCTCTACAAAAATTAACACGGCTTGAAATTTATTACCCTTTTATTGAGACCTTTCTGGTAGGAAGATGAATGTTATACACCTCTCAGCTTCATCTCCAAGCTATACTCACAAGCACATATGATAGAATCTTCCACAGAAATTAACTGGGTTGAGTACCACAACCAAAGCACTTCCATTGCTGTTCTGAAAGCAATGTTGAGATCTTCATGTAGATGCACAGGTCTCCTGGACATGACAGGTTTCCTATAAAGAACAGCATTACTATAATCCCTCTCTTGTCATGAAATATTCAATTTTCTTTTTCATTCTTAGAAAATAAAATGCTAAATTACGCAGTTTAGTAGGTCAATGTCAAAACTTATGATGAAAAAGAATCTTCCTAAGAGAGTTTCTTAAAACCTGTATAATCAGGTTGGTAATGCTGCCCACAGGGAAAACCCGTTAGCAGAAATCTCCAGCACATTTCAAAAAGCTAAACCTAAGTGGATTGTGGGCGTGCCTAACTGTTTGTTACATTGCAAGCATCCCAACTCATCTAAAAGCATTGCTGCATCTCAGTGCGCTGGTTTCCTTCCGTGCGTACTTGGTGTCAAAATCTGCTAATGCTGCCAGTAGGCAGATTTTATGAAGGTGAAGAAATTAGACTTCATCTTCCTCATACAACTGGAAGAAATTTTATAGCCATTTTAAGGGGTTAAACTCTACTTCTGAACTTCAATACTCAAAATTCTATGCACTCTCTTTTTAGAGTACTCTTCCTTCCTTCCTATCCTCTAACACAATAGAGAAAGCTTTGGTATCATTAATCATCTTCAGAGCCCTGGGGATTCTCTTGCTACAAGCACTGCTGCAACCTCACTGGAAAAACCCAAGACATACACCAAAGTTTCTGTATGAGTTCACTACTTATGCAGATTTTCATTAGCAACTGGATTTACAAGCTGGGGACACTGTCTGTGGTTCATCTAAAGTCAAAGGAACTAAATATTTAATAATTATCACCGCAATCAGTATTTTCAAATGAAGAATTTAAGCTTTATTTTTTTCCCTGCACCATGAAGATCCATAATCTGGATTGGGCAACCCGGGGGGAGATAGAAAGTTTAGATAAGCAGTCTGAACAGAGATAAAAATGTATAAAAATTGTATATATTTGAGAATGATTGTGCCTTTACAGTGAACAGTTTATCCAGACTAAACACCCTACAACAGCAGTTACTGTACAATTTTAGCAGCAATAATTTGACTAATTCATCTTGTCAGTCTCCTTACAAACAGACCCCAAAAAAGCAGCCTGACTTGTAACTTCTGGAGACTTTAAAGGAAAAGGATATCCTGTAGAAATTAAAGAAAAGCAATGTGGCTGAGCAAACATTTGTAAATAAGTCATCAACATTCTGATCTAAGTTCTTGATCTCAGTGTCTGGGGGTTTTTTCATGCACTCTGCTACATAAAACTAGTTTTAAAAAAGCGCAGAGTACAGGAATAAGCAAAGACAACAAACATAGTCCTGATTTCTCAAACAGACTTTTTATCTGCAGGTGAGAATTCTGCACTTATTTATAGCTATTTCCTCAATTTAATGCCTACTTTTCATAAAAGCATAGTGCTAGCATTAATATATGAAAACGCCTATCTGAAACTGGAAGATCATATGTGGAGAAGGAAGTTTTTAAAACTCTTCAAACAACACTTAAGATTTCACCAAACAACCCAGCAACACAATTCTGTAACTAAAAATAAACTAATAGCTTCTGGTTGAGAGTCCAGTTTCAGCATCCTCAGTGCCATACAGATTGTACAGGCCATTTGTGCTTAGAACTATGGGAGCACTAACTAGTTGTGTAAGTGCATGTCAAGTTAAATGTCCCTACCAATCCACAAAACAATTAGTTCTATGTATAATTGCAGTAACTATGCATGCAGGTTAGGTCCCCACCATTGATTTTATGTGTTAACCTTTGTGCTACTACAATATTGATAATTTGAATCTAATTTATTCTCATTGTTTATACAGCTAACAAGATGTTGTTCAAGTACACAGCAGGCTGCTAGCTAAGACTTTGTGTCTTGCTCCACAGAAACTGCAAACTAAACAAAATACCTGCAAACTGAAGAGTGGATTGGTCTTCACTGAGAAACAGAAAGGAGGGAACAAAACAAACAAGAGATGACAGGAACTGTAAGGCAGAGGAACTGAGTAGGGTGCAACAGAAATAATCATGCACATGACATGAAAGTTCACAGCAAAGACAAAGACTTGGGGAGGTATGTGGAACTGCCATACACTGCAAGACTTTGAACACTGGGACTGTGGGCACATTTTAGATCAGATTTCCATTTATAAAAAGGGATTTTCAGTGTTTTCCTACTCCAGAATGACACTGAGAAGATAAATACAGTAAGAAAGAGGAGGCGACGACCAAAGATGTGGACATATCTAAGGTAGATTAATATAGGTTAGGATAAGAAATCTAACTAGGATTAGTAGGAAATACTAAAAAAATTAAAACTTCAAAATTTAAGTATTTGTTAACAAATTATCTTTACCACAGACTACATCTGTTCTTTCACCTACAAAGACCTCTTTTCAAGGGAAATCAGCTATAACACCACACTCAGAACAGTACTTTTTAGAAGCCAGGTTGCCTCTAACAGGCTCTGGAGCAGGCACATGTAAGATGGGTGTTCTCACAAACACAGCATCCTTAAGCAGGTGTCTTTTATCTGCCAGCCCCCATGTTGTGGAGCCTATTCTCGCAGGTGCTTTATCCCATCATTTAAATGCTGCTTTAGGTGATATTTTTTTTTTCTCCTTTTGATTGATGTCCAGCCCAGCACATTATCCCTTCCTTTAAATTGATGTCACTTTCTTTAAGAGCCTAAGCATTACTCTAAACTGTGTTTTAATTGCTATTTATATGTCCCTCAAGTGTGCAGACCATGAATTGTTCAGCAAAGGCCAGGACACTTTATAAATAAAATTCTCACTTGCTACTGAGAATGATAATATTAGCTGGCAGCATCTGGATACACTTTCAAAGTGAAGATTTTACTTCTGCAAGGCAAGACTATAAACACAGATGGCATAAGCTAGTGTGAAGCCTGCAAAAAGCCTTTTTTTCCCCCCTCCTGTTCTTCGAATACCATCATAAGTCGGTGAGTGGGAGGAAAGTTAAAGCTTACATACATCCCAGCATGCCAGCCCATGCCCTACTGAGATACTTGACTGTCTAGTGCTTCTAAGCAGCTGGAAAAATGTCAAACTGTCATCACTGATTAAAATGGGATTTTATAGAAAGCATCATACATATTGTCAGAATTCTAGACTTATTTCATATGATGGGAATACAAAGAGTTGGCAATTTTGCCTCAAAACAGATTTTCTTCATGTTTCCCTCTGTATTCTACCAGTATTTACTCTCAGGCCAAACATACCCAGTAATTATGGACACCACCTTGCTCCAAAGAGTTGGGGATTTACTCACCATGATTTTTCACTGAAAGCCTGTACTCCTCCTAAACATCCTGGAATCACACAGATGTCTGCACATCAACACTTCTGCCGTTTGCTGTCTCCAGGCTCATTCCTGAGCACTTGAGAGCTCAGTGCCAGTGACTTTGATCTGCATAGCTCACCTGCAGTTCCCTGCCTTTCCCTCCCTCATCTGAGGGAGTAACTAGCTCTGGTATTCCAAACACTTTGTTTAACATAAGAGGACCACATTACCAAGGACGCACTGTATTAGCCTTTGCTGCTTGACACAGACTTTTGAATTGACAACTCAAAGCCACCTGAATTCCTTCTTTTGCCATCATGAGATCTACTGTTATTTTGATTCCCTAACCTTGAGATGAAGAGTGAAAATGGCACTGTTTCACCTGTACTTTGTTAGGTGCAAAATTTGCATGGTATGCAATCCACTCCTACGTGTGTGTGAAAAGACAGCACCAGCCAACCTTGTTGATATTCACTTAACCAAAACCTGCTCTTGAACAAGACCTTGAAGATGCTTGACACTGAGCATGGAAAGGGAAAATCTGACAGTCAACAGCAGGCAGGAGATGGTACCTGCTTCTAGTGGTGTTACAGAAAGGGACAACTAAAGCCTCAGCACCCCAGGCTAACACTGCACCACCAGCCTAAGATAGAGCAGGCCACACAGAGCTGGTAATGGGCAGGAGAGTCTGAGGGATGCTACACATAGGCCCCTGCTCCCTGCCACAGCTCTGCCTGCAGCAGGCATCCCTTATGATGGTGCCTTGTAAAAGGATTAATCACTTACAGGTTCAGCAATCTTGGTGCTTCTCAGTACCACCAGAAAGACAGCATTAAGCACAGCTCTTCACGTGGCACATCTTACGAGCAAAGACTTTGCAGAAGCTGCAACAGGGCCTTGACCCTCTCTTGCATGGCCATGAGCACTCCCCCAGCCTTGGCCTCACCCAGAGCAACCTCCCATGACACCCAAGGCAGCAGCAACAACAACAACACTGACTGGCTGGCCTGGAGCAGAGTTTAAATACCCTGGGCAGGACTGGGACTGGCCAGAGGGTGGGGTTAGGCTGAAGCAGGGAGCTGGTGGAGAGCAGCACTCTCTGTATGGGGATTGGTCAGAAGCCACGCTGTAGAGAGAGCCCCAAGACCTACTGGGAGGCCTATGGGGCACCCCAGTGCAGTCCCCAGCCCCACAAGGTCACCTCTGGCACCGAGTGCAGACCCCAGCTTCCAGGTGTGACCCCATCTCCAGTGTGGTCGCCAGCCCCACAGAGTGATCCTGTCCACCCTCTGATGCACTCAGGGTTAAGGGTGACCCCAGCCCTGTAGTCCCCAGGCGAAGGCCTGACTCCAGATGTCCCACCCAGGGCAGTCCCCCACCCCATGTTTGGTCATCCCCAAGGCAATGCAACAGGCTCACAGCACCAGCCCCATGTTAAGACAGAAACAATGCCTTATTTCTGGATGCAGTGTGGATGCTGGTGGGAGATAATGGTGAAGTGAGTTCAAGTAGAGCAAGCTGCGTACTGAGCCAGGCTTTCTGGATAGCAATTTTGACTTTAAAAAGCTACCACACTAGCAC
>WYDI02018275.1:12500-18519 GCA_009867235.2 Psittacus erithacus
TTTAATTAAATGTGGTGGCAAATAACTTCAGGATTTATTGTTTAATGCTAAGAACATTACTGATTTTTCTTTTCTAAATTTCCACATGGGGACTGCCTGGTTCCTGGTCAGAGGATTATAAGAGACTAGGGAGTGGAGAAGACAGATTTCCAATATATAATAACTAGTATATATACATGATTATAGACTCACATGGCGCTTTAAATAATCCATTCTGTCGATGACTCATTCCATTAGCCCTGAAAAAGAAGTCATGTCTGACTTTAGTAGATGGGTTTGTGTTTACCTCTCAACATAAAAACCATTTGGCATTTGAAGTTAACAATTTCCACCCTTTCCCCTATGCCCACGTTTTTCCTAGGATTTTCACCATCCCCGCAGCCCGCTCTGCGCGGGAGGGACTGACACACATGGTGCTGGCTTCATTTAATGACCTGGAGACAGGGGCACAGAGGGGGTCCCCATGTCCCTGACGGGGTGCCTGGGCTGAGAAGGGGCTCACTTGGTGGGCGGATGTGCGATGCTGTCCACAGCACCCCCGGCCTCCTGCTGCCGCACGCCTAGCCCGGTCCAGCTTGTCCCGGCAGCCGGGAGCTCCGCGCCAGCCCCAAAGAGCCTTCGCCGCTGCTTCGCGCCCCTCGCCTGCCCCTGAGCTGCCGCTCCTCCCCGCTCCGCGCAGACCGCGCTTCCCCTCCACGACTGATCGCGGAGCTCTTCTCCGCACCTCCTGCTCTCCCTTACCTACTTTTAACAAATCACTATAAGCCCGTGGAGCAATCAATAGCTCTGGACGATGGCGTTTGACTTCCTTAAAGAGAGGAAAGAGCAATAACGCCAGCTCCGGCCCCTACTTTTCCCTCCCCTCACAGTCCCCGCTCTGCGTCCCGCCTCGGTATCAGCTGGGGCACACAGGGCTACAAAGGGGACCCCCAAGCCCCGCTCCAGCCCCACGGTCCCCAGCGGATCCTGATGTATGGATGAGGTTTCCAGCCTTGGGCACACACACGCCTCTGGCAGCCTCAGCGTAGCCCGGGCTGCACTGGGAGGTGTTCCCTCTTCTTTTGGAAAGAGCCCTTCCTTGTCTTCATTTTCTTTCTTTCTTTTTTTTTTTTTCCCTCTCTTCTTTTTTTTTTTTTTTTTTTTTTTTCCCCTTCCTCACATTGCAGGAAATGCTTAAAAATTGTCTAAAATAGCAACAGCTCAGAAAACTGCCACAGTACCGGGTGTCCCCAGTTCACATTGTACGACAGCTGCCCGTCCTGCCTCCCTGCCTGCCCGCAGCTGCCTCCCCCTTCTCGGTACTTATAGTCAGGAGAACATCCCCTTCCCTGTACTGCACGGCAGAGCTGCTGGTCTCTCACCCGGCGAAAGGCCAGGAATTCCCTCTGGCTTTGTTCTCTGTTCCGTCCCGGCTCCGATTTGGGGCGCGGGATTACACCTTGCACATTTCCAGCCCTAACCAAGGTTTTTCCCTCTTGTCTTGGTGCTGGCGCTGGCCAGCCGAAGGCGAGAATGGCTATTGCTATTGGGAATCAATGCACATCACAGTCCCAATAACGATGTCAGAGCTCTGAAAACCGGCCACGGAGAAACCGGCGGGCAAACCGGACCAAGGGCCGCCGGTGCAAGGAGACCCTGGTTGTGCTCCCACCCTTCTCCTGAACCACTTCTCTGCTCGCTTCCAGACCCACCGCGGGGCCTTCTCGGGCCGGGCTCTGCCTCACCCAGCTCCGGCCTGGCTCCCCTCACCCCGCTCCCTGCAGTTTTATCCGGCGTTATTGCAGATCCAGCCTCCTTCACCAAACAACAGATGCAGCCTCTAATGCAAATATTGCCATTTCCCTGCTGAATTAGCCTTGTCACTTAGCCCAGAAGCTGGCAGCGTTAAGCCAGCTTGCATTTTAATTTGGCCCTGAAGTTACTTATTTCATTATTGATCAAACATAATGCTGAATCAATGTTCATCTTGTTACCTGGGCCATTTCCATGTAATACAGTGATAGCACTGCCTGGAGTTACTCATTCCCATCCCAAAGTGACTTTACCATAAAATCAATGCTTGTTTGTTACTGATATAAGGCAGCATCCGTGGAATGAAGAGCAAATAAAGCAGTTATACCATCGCGATCTAAAAGTTTGGAGGAATATGAATGTGAACAAGGACTTGGATATTTAAACGTATTTTATCTGAGTCAAAATCATTCTACCCAGGCCTATGGGACAGAAAATCTCAGCCTGCAAGGTGACGGGCTTTGATATTGTGGGTGTTGCCATTTGTAAACGCTACCTGAGACCTAATGGGGGAATCTTTTCTAGACCAGAGTATCATTACACAGCACATGTGGGCTGTAAGCTCTTCCCGGCAGGGACTGCTTTGGGAAAATAGTAATTAATACCGTAGTAATTAATGATTGTGTCACAAGATCAGACTCCGCGCTGTGTCCCTTTCAGTGCAGCTGCTGCTCCTTTTCTCTGCTAGTGTTTTCCTCTCCAGCTAATAAGCCCAGTCACAAGTTACGCGAGGCTGTCCGCATCCCCGGCTCTCCCAGACGGCGGCCGGGGACTTCGGGAACACCCTACCCGGGGGATGCTCCGCTTTGCTTCCCTGCAGACACCAGAACCGTGCCTCGGGTTGCGTTCTTCGACTCGTCTAGGCTCCTCACGGCAAATGCACCGTCCTCTTCCCTGAGGAAAAGCCCCTCCCGGCTGCCTGGGGACAAGGGGTGAGAGTCGGGGGGAGAACCTACTGGGAAGCCGAGGAGGCCCCGTCCCGGGGGAAAGGTCCCGGGCGTAGGTCAGTGGCCAGGGCGGCAGGAGCCCCTGCGAGGAGCTGCTGCGTACTCGGGAACACAGCAGCGGCAGGGGAACCCATCGGGGTTTACCCCATTAGTAAAGCTAGAGGAATCCCGAGTATTCCCATCTTACAAAGGCTGCAGCCCTCCCGTCGGAGCCGGTGCGGGAGCCGCGCACATCCCGCAGTTGCGGAGGAAGGCGGAGGCTCAGGGCGAGGGGAAAGGGGGCTGCCCGGTCTATAAGCGCCGGCTTTGTCAGCGGGGAAAGGTGTGACGGGAAATGGCGAGAGGAAATTTCCCAAAGTTGTGCGGAGTTTGAGCCCACTTCCTGCTGCTGCAGAGCGCCAGGAAGATCCCCGCGGAGCCGGCCTGCGAGCAGGACACAAAAGCTGCTCGCTCCGAGCGGCGGTGGGAAGTCTAACCGGGCGCATAAAATATATCGGCATAAAATTAGTGAATCGCACTAACAGATTGTAAATCACCTAAACGGTCAAACCACAGATATGAATCACAAATTCCTATGAAGATTAATGTTTCCTAAGATTCACAGCAATTATGCGTTTTTTGGGCAAAGGCCTTCTCCCAACCTCTCATTCCTGAGAACAGCTTTTTTTCTTTTCTTCTTTTTTTTTTTTTTTTTTTCCCCTGAAGTCTTTCCAGGTTTCGGTGGGGTTTCTAATGAACGATTTATCAAAGGAAAGGTTTTATTAACACCTCTAAAAACTATAAAGATTAAAGGGAGTGAGAAAGAGAGTAGATAGGAAGTTATGTAATACAATATACTGACCTATTGGCAGCGGTCCGAACGCAAATCAGCAAAGCACCACAGTGGTGGTGATGATGGGGGAAAGGATTCAGATTAATGAAAGGGAAAAAACAGCACCAAGAGGTCAGAGTTGCCCAGGCAGTGAGGGGGCTGCTCTTCAGAGCTGCCCCGGAGCCTTGAGCATCGGCTGATGGCCCCTTACCTTTGCTTACCCCCTTGTGGTATACAGAGTGCGCTCTGGTCTGCTTAAAAGCGGAAGAAGAAGGAGGAGAAAAAGGTTGAGAGCAGAAAAGGGACATTATTTCCCAAGGAAATTGGCTGGCAGGAGGTGAATGGGACTTCAGGTCTCTCAGGCACTATTTTTCCCTTCTCGCCTCTGTGCAGAACTGGAGATAATAGTTGGGGCTGCAGGTAACGGAGTCTGTTCTTATTCAATTTCCCTAAATGGCCCGGAGAGCACTTAAAAGCCCGGAGAGCTTCTGGCCAGCATTTTCTTATTAACTAATTTCACTTCGATCCTATTAAAGTGTGTGCTTTATAACCTTCAAATGAACCTCTCCCTCTCCCTTCTAAACCAAAGCCATTACCTTTTTAATGACAAGGGTAAAGCTTTCAAAAACGTAGCTCCCTCCTCTCCTAACATCACAGGACTCGTGTCACAGGAACAGCCCCGGAGCACTCACCGCTGCACACCCCCCCCCTTCATGAACCCAGGAGTTCCCCAGCGGTTCTAGCTCCCGGGAAGGGGCATAGGATCCATGGGCAGAGGGCGCTAGAAAATGGGACTGGGCATGATTTGCTTTATTTCGCTTTGGGAAAATCTCTGCAATAATGGGTTTTAAATGGATACATATATTTACCATTTCAAACGGGTTCTGCTGTTTCCTGGTAACGCTCACCACAAATGGTAATAATAAAAGATGAAGTATTTTTTCTCACCTTAGGTCATTAGATTTACAGACAAGGTACTAAATCATTTTAGCTCCCCAAACCTTGAAGGAACGGCATGCAAGCCCTCCCGTACCCTTCTCTTCTCCTCCCCCTTCTGAAGAAACCTGCAGCGGGAACGGAGACAAAACAGTCGCCGGGGCTTGAGAACGTCGCCCTTCAATAGTTAAGTATTAATAATAACAATTTAAAAAAAAAAAAGAAAAAAAGTTGACGTCGGCTGCAAAGCGCAGACTGTCAGTGGCCTCGTCCCAAAGCGTTAACATGAAGGGTCATTAATTGTGTTTTCTTTCCAAATCATATGTCACTGCAATTAGCAGATTCTGATCAAGAGAGTCCTTTCAGATTGATTCCATATGTGATAAGGAATGTGCAGCTTGTTATCTATCTGTCGCCTTGGAATTATGGAAAAGCTTCAAACGTGTAATTTGAAGAGTCTTTTACCCAGCGCTTTGATCTCTCTCTCTCTTTTTTTAACTCTTTTTTAACTGCGGCCCTTCTCCTCCTAACCCCATGTGTCTCCCCCCTTCCCCGTTCCCGGTGTGCTGCCCCACGCTGCAGCTGCCACCCGAACCCCGGCACCAAAGGCCCCGCAGGACGCTGTCAGCGCAGCCGGCAGCTCCCCGGCCGCTTCCAGCAGCAGTCTCCTACTCTCCAGCAGGGCCACGCAGCACAGAGAGTCAGCCCGGGTCGCGGCCACCTCCCGGGGCCAGTCCTGCACCCCTTCGCCACAGTGACCTGGCGGAGGGGGCCACGGCGTGAGCGGAGCGCACCGAGTCTGGGTTTCAGGGCACCGGGCGGGCAGTGTCCGGCCCGGCCCCTCCTCCCTGGCGGGGCTGGCCCAGGAGCCGGCGGCCGACTCAGGAAAGCTGCAGTCAGAGGGAGGTTTGGTTTGCGCTCGGCAGCGTGTGAGCCAGCAGGGAGAGGAGGGAGGCGAGGCCGCGGGGAGGGCGGACAGGCGGGAGACGGGGGGTGTGTGTGTTTGGGGTAATAAATCAGGAGCCACTCTCCCGGCTTTGACAGGTCTCGGCCAGAAGACACGTGTCTGCCCGGCCAAGGAGCGCTCCGCCGCCCTGGCTCCCCAGGGGACCCCGGCCGTCGGGCCCTGCGAGGCTCCCCCTGCCCCCGGCGGGACGAGCCGGCTCCAGCCTCTCCACCTCACATCCCTTCGGCTCCGGCCCGGCAAAGCTTTTTCCCCTGCTCGCTCCGTCAGCGGGGAAGGAGCTTTGCTCTCACTCTGGCCGCCATTCGCACGGCTCAGCCCGGCCCAGCTCCTCTCCCGCTGCCCAGCTCCGCGGGGCCTGTTCCCGCAGCCGCACTCCCGCACGCCGCTGCCGCTGTCGAAAGTGAGCGGCTCTTCTCGCCTCGGACATGGCTCCGACCTCCGCTCTGCCCCGGGAAGCTGTCTCCTCTGCTCTCCTCCCTCTCTCCCCGCCGTTTGCTTTCTCCACTTTTTTTAAAATTTTTTTCCGTTTTCTTTTTTTCCTTCTTCCCCTCCCCCCCCCCCCCCCCC
>WYDI02018277.1:0-33468 GCA_009867235.2 Psittacus erithacus
GTCATCCATTTTTCCCTTCTTGAAACTGGGGTTATATTTCCCTTTTTCCAGACATCGGGAACTTCACTTGACTGCCATGACTTTTCAAATATGATGGACAGTGGCTTAGCAACTTCATTTGCCAGCTCCTTCAGGACCCGCGGATGGATTTCATTAGGTCCCATGGACTCGCACACATTCAGGTTCTTAAGATGATCTTGAACCTGATCCTCTCCTACAGTGGGCCTAGGGTCTTCACTTTCAGAGTCTTTGCGTCTGCCTTCCAAGACATGGGTGGTGTGGTCAGAGCATTTACCAGTGAAGACTGAGGCAAAGAAGTCATTAAGAACCTCAGCCTTCTCCAAATCGAGGGTAGTCAGTTCTCCTGATAGCTTCCAGAGGGGGCCTACATTGTCTATAGTCTGTCTTTTATTCACTACGTACCTATAGAATCCCTTCCTGTTGTCTTTAACATCCCTAGCCAAGTTTAGTTCTAACTGAGCCTTAGCTTTCCTTAGCTGTTCCCTAGCTTCCCGGACAACATCCCTGTATTCTTCCCAGGTCATCTGTCCTTGCTTCCACCTTTTATAAGCCTCCTTTCTCCTTCGAAGTTTCCTCAGCAGCTCCTTATCCATACAAGGAGGTCTCCTGGCCCTCCTGCTGCACTTCCTTCTAGTTGGGATGCAACACTCCTGAGTTTGTAGTAGGTGATCCGTGAATATCAACCAACAGTCTTGGGCCCCCCTGCCCTCTAGGGCTATATCCCATGGAACCTTACTAAACAGGTTCCTGAAGAGGCCAAAGTCTGCTCTTTTGAAGTCCAGGGTAGTGAGCTTGCTGCACGCCCGTCTCACTGTCCTGAGGATCTTGAATTCGACCATCTCATGATCGCTGCAACCAAGGCTGCCCTGGAGCATCACATTTCCAACCAGCCCTTCCCTGTTGGTGAGCAGGAGGTCAGCCATGGCACCTCTCCTTGTAAGCTCCTCAGCTACTTGCAGAAGGAAGTTGTCTTCCACACAATCAAGGAACCTCCTGGATTGTTTGTGCGGGGTCATACCGTTCCTCCAACAGAAGTCCATTTCTACTCCCTGGAGTGGATGGCAACTGAAAATAAGCTGAATTACAGTAAACAATTGACTGGGGAAGTGCTGTGGGGATTCACTCTCCCTACACCTTCTGCCCCAATGGAGGCATTCAGGAGCAAACTGGAAGCCAGATGATTTATTCTGTAGGATCTGATCACTGATTGAGTGCTCTGAATAGAGAAAAAACCTGTTACTAGTTGCTCAGGTTGCATACCCCATTTTGTTTCTGTAGCTACTTTCTACATCAAGTAGTATCATTTCTAAGCCGTCTCCATTGCAATATACTGCTATGGAAGAAAATTAATTTATTTATACAAAGAACTCCTATTTTTATACATCACTGAATATACAATGTCTATGTGCATACAATTTTTTCTGTGAAAGGATCACAGGCAACCCTGAACCTCACAGCCAGTGGCAAGCACTACCAACCTTCTCCCAATTATTTCTGAAATCTTCACACCTCTCTTTCTACATCAAGTGTTTTTATGACCTCCCAAATAAAAGCAATCAACTAAAAAGTAGAAAAGGAATTTTTCTCTTTTCAGTTGTATATCCTGTATTGCTCATGATACTGTTACTTTAATCGTGAAAACGAGAAGGCTTTTCCCGCTTCTTTTTTTCTTACTTTTCTTTGCCAAGTGTTAAGTTTCCTACCTCAGCCAGTTCAAGCACACCCCTCTTGCTCTTCTCTTTTTTGTATTGCAGTAGAGAAAAGGAAAAGTGTCAGAAAGGATTGAAAATACTTTGCATAAAGAAACATCAGGCCATTCATAACTCAAGGTTTATTTGTTTTATTGGGCTGCAAGGTGATGCATTTTATTAACTTATTTTGAAGTAGAAGGAGAGCCAAAGAAAGAAAGTGAAATTGTTCACGCTATGGGGAGCTTTTGTGAGTTTGCTTGTACTTGACATTATATGAGATAATCTGTTTCAAGACCGTGCACTTGAAGTCTTTTCAAGAGGTAAGATATGCTCTGCGTATTGCCACAGAAAAAATAGACATAATTTACAGAATTCACAGAGATAAGCTCTTAGCCTACTTACAAAGTTTTGTTAAGGCTAGCAGGCTACAGGATATGTCCTAATTTATTGATAAGATACTTCTACTAGAACAGTTTTTCCTCAGTTGACTTCAAACTTGTTAATCTTCTCCAGTTATGATATAGGAGAACAGCTGTTTAAGAAATGTTGGCATTTAAAGTAGCTCTTCTAAGCTTTGCCCCGAGTCAAATTCGCACTCACAGTTCTGTTGCTGATTTCACTGTCATCAAACGCTATTGGACAAACATAGCTCTTGCAGGAGCTAGAAATGTAAGGCTGGAAAATAATGATTCCTAGGGCATTTAAGCTTATTTCTCTGTTCCTCTGTTTCTTTGTGAGCAAAGGAAGAGTAAGACTACATCACTATTCTCTCAAGGCTTTCTTGTACTGCTTATTTTATTAGGATACAGAAACGTCTGGTTCAAACCAGTTCTGTATAGAGGGGCACACAAGGGAGCTCCAACAGGGTGATAAAAGCTCAGATCTGAAAGCAGCAGCTCAGTGCTGGAGTGATGTTACATTTGCAGACCACCCATAAATGCTGAGTGTACATAATCATGCTGATGCAATCAAACTTCTAGCTTTGGACCAGACTTGGTTAACACTTAATGATAACTTCTCAGCGTTGTTCTATTTTGCTGCATAGATGCATACCCTAGCACAGGCATCCCCAGGAGTGAGAATTAAAGATTTAATGCTTGAAAATGCCATGTAATTCCTGTATGACACCGGAGTATTCCAGGAAACTGAATCAAACATCTTTTTTTTTTTTTAGCCATTGTAGCCATAAAGACATTCTATCAGGAAAATGCTATATACAAAATTAAAGTACGATAATATGATTCTGAGGACAACACATGGCATAGTAAAGTAAAAATGTCGAAACAACAAATATATTGCAGATTCCTTCATAAAAGTATTAAAAATTGTAAATGACCAGTGCTGCAGTTTCAAAGCATTTAAAAATCCACCAAAATTTAAGTACTTTAAATGCAGTACCTCAAATGTAGAAGCTGACAGTCTCAGAACTGCTGAATTCCCAGAACAGCAGAAAGAGCCTTGGGAAAACAACTTCAGAGGAAGAGAAAAAAACCCACCTTATACTTTGTAGAAGTGTGGAAAGGTCACAGAAGAAAAGATATTTTATGTTATCAGTTATTCATACTTGAAGTATGAATGAGGTGGCCAACAGGGAAAACATACATTGTGGGATGGCAGCAAGGACTGAAAAATTAATAGTTTACAGCACTGATTAATTACTCGGCTAGAAGCACTTCTTTTTTGTTGCTGAAATGTTTGAAGTTTTTTACTGAATTCAAAGCTAGCTTAAACACACGTGCATGCTGTGCAAGAATGCATCCATTGTGATGCAGACACACCCTAACATTGTAGTAAACAGGAAGTAGTCACTGTTGCTTACATTTATGATGTGACTATTTTTCTTATGCTGAAAATTAGATTGAAAGATTTTGATTTTTTTAATTGGTGTAATATATTTTTCTACTTCAAATTGTTTTATTTTTAATGATCAAATTATTGGCATTGTTTTTGCCCTGTTTTCAACTTTTAAAGATGAAAGATAATTAATAACACATTTATGCTGTGAGTTTCCAGATATTAATGTTTGATTTCCATGTCTTGAAATTTTACAGTTCAGAGAGGTTTTTATGAGTGTCATATTTTAATATTTTTAAATAACATGAGTATGGTTAATATAAAGCTCATTGCAAATATTTGTGAAATGCCATTAGTAAGCTTTATTTTGAAAAGACATTTTTTGACCTATTTTAAAGGGATATTATCCACTCAAATTACAGAAAATTGGCTGGAATTTTAAAGATTTCATATCTGTTGATCGTTCAAGCAGATGTCCTCAGGAGAAATGTGAAAGGAAGGATTAGAGCTGGTGTGAGTACCCTGGCAGATGTTTGAATATTGTGCCAGGTTATTTGCACACCATCAATGACAATATTCCTGGCTAATGACATTGTAAGTATACTTACTACTGCTATCTTTACTATTTTACTTTGGTCCATTCTAGAAAAAAAATCAGAAATTCCCTAAGGGTTGGAGTTTCCAAATAAAATGCAAAATGAACTGCTCAGTAGTGAGCAACAAAGAAGAGAATTGTTAGTGCACTAAATTTAATTTACTTAATAAGCTTTTGGAACTCTGACATGGCTCATAATGTATCAATACATAGATTTTGATACGTTTTTTTAAGTCTGCTAGGATGGCTGCTTGCTGTCTGCAATAGGTCTTGCAATAGGTCTTGCAATAGGTCTTGCAATATCATGTGTAGGGTAAGCCCAGCTGACTGTTTTACAGAACCTCCTGTTTTGTGCTGGCAAAGCCCTAAATCACACTCTTATTTTATTATACAAAGTAATAGACAAATAGGAATTTAAAAATAACTGAGACAAAACATAACTTGAAAATTCAAAACACATTTGTTTATTTTACTCTTACCTTTAATCAAAACGAGAATTATTCTTTACTCACAAATACAGTAAAACTGAGCTTTTAGCTGAACATTTAGTGGAACATCTACCCAGTAAGCTTTGCTTATGTTGTACACAGCTACCCTGAGGAGTGATTTGAATGTAAATGTGATTCCCTTATTAGTTTCTGCTAACTGCAAATATCCTAGGCTCTTAATTAAGTGGCTGAGTAATGTATGAATGCTCACTTCTCCTTGTCATGCAGAACAAAATGATGTATTTAGATTCCATGCACAATACGAAATTTAATGACACAGGCAACAGTAATTTAGAAAACTTTTTGTTTTTTATTATCCTTGGTTTTGCTTAGCCACTCTCCTTTTTCTTTTTTTTTTTTTTGTTTGGCTGCTGCAATCTTATAGAAGTTTGCCTGAACACTGTCTGCTAGCCAATAAATTTTTAAATTAGGTGGTAATGCATTACAAATGCATGGATAACAAATGCATGATGTGTTGTTGTGATCTTTCCTCCCCATTTTTTAGAAATAATATACAAAAACCAAAATAGACCTTGAAGAAATGTTCTTACTTGGTTTGGCACAGAATCTAGTATTAGATTCAGCGAGATTCTCAATGGACTAAATAGTGCACTGTAAGAGGTTTTACAAAGAGGAAGGAAAGAAGAAACAAATCAAGCTTTTCTTCTAGTGCTAACGGCTCCTGAAAGCTCCAGTGTCTTTCTGTAGTCCTGATTTTTATGGCTTACATTCAGTCATCAAACCACACTGCTTCTACTATGGTATTCAGTAGTTTGAGTGCATATTTTTCCCCAGGGTTATGATGATATATTTTCCCTATCCTGGAATTTTTCTATTTATTTGCCCTGATATTTCCTCATGCTCACAGAATCCTTTGCAGACTCATAATCTCACTGCATGTGTGTGATTTTGTAAAAACCAGAATTGCACATATGTACAGTAAATTATACAGCTGTTTGAGTTGTCAGATTTTCGTATTACTGTCATGTATAACTAAATGAACTGATTTCCTACTTCTTTTGCTGTTTCATTTCAAGCTCTAGAACTTGGCTATCCTTTTAATACAGCTTTAACCTTCTCTGATGTATTAAAATTCTCATTTAGGTTGCCTAAGTACTTTCCTCAACAAACCTTCAGCTGTATTCTTGGCAAATTGGTGTTCCTGAATGATGTCAGGTTTTAAACTGCCTGTATCCCTAATCGTACCCTAGTATCTAAATGCTTGCCACAGAAATCTCCTCTAAATACTGTCATTTTTCATTAAGTATAGACATAGATTTAAATAGTTGTAATTTCTTTTCTTTTTCAAGGGCTAATAGTTGATACTATTATTTGTGCTACAGTACTTTCTACCAGTTCTGAATAGGCTAAGGTCAGTATGTGTTAAATGTTATATTTAGATTTCTATTTGCTTTAGGTAGTAATACCTACTTGGACAGTAGTCTCCAAGCTCCTCTTCTTACAGGTCTAAAGCTCATATTCCTAGTTTACGGAAAGGTCCTATATGCAGAAAAATGGATTGAAAATATTATTTATCTCACTTGTCTTTAGCCATTTTGTAAACTAGACATGCATTCTAAGATAAAAATATGAGTACTTCTTAAGCTGAAAAAACAAAACAAAACAAGTTCCAAAATATGATTCATCTCAGCAATTTTGACACCTATTTTATGATGATAGGAATTGCCCTCTGGGAGTGCTTACCTTTCCACAGGTCACAGACACAGCTTGATTACTGAATTGAGACAAAATACATTTTATATGAATGTATTTTGGCATCGCTGGTTTATCATTGTTGCTACCAAGGGTTTGAAGATGGTGAAAAACAGATGAAATGCATCTTACCTTTCCTGATAAATTGAGGTCAGACAGGACATATGTAACTAAGGTAGAAATTATATGTAGAACATTGTCACTGGAGCATGTCCTGTCAGTTACAAAAAAATTGTCTGCCTAAGAGACTTTGTACTTTGACACAGCTGTCTTTAATTCTTGTCCACACAAATAGCCTTTGGCCTTTGGCCAAGACAAGCTCCTTAGAAGAACATAGAAGAACAATTTTCTTCCACTATATTTTCCAAAAATAGATTAAGAATGTCTAAACAGACCAGTCAAATGAAGAGTATATGGTGTACAAGCAGCTGTAAAAGATGATTGAAAACTGCATACCGAATAGTGTGGGTTGCATTTTTAAAATAGGTTCATCAGAAGAAAAGTGTTTGAGGGTTTGGAGGTTTTTTGGGTTTTTTTTGAGGGCTTGTTCAGCCTGCTCTAAATCCTGACATAATTTTGGGCAGTATTATAAATCATGTTCTGTTTGCTTTAACATAGAAAAGCAATTACTAAATATGCAACCCACATTTTTCCTTTGCCTTGGTTTCCACCACAGATTGATCATCACTATAAAAAAAAAAAAAAAAAAAAGGCACAAATATGAAGACTACATTGTTGTAAAATTCTATCTAGTTATGTACTTGATTTCTTCAAACATATTCTTTCTGGAGTCAAAAGTGTCCTACCATTGTTGGACTTTTGTAATTGACCATGAAATTCCTAACGCAGTTGACTCAACAGAAGAATTGCAAAGAGCAGGGCCTTAGAGACTGCCTGACAGCACTCCTTATAGACATATTCTTTTAAAAATAGCCTTATTTTTAATTAAATTTTCAGCTATGACTAACTTCCATTGTGGCACCTTGAAGTGTCAGTCACAGTTAGAGTGGATCAAAAGTGTGGAAAAGAATCTGGGTTGACTCAAAAGGAGCACATAATTCTGGCACAATTTCTTTAGGTTTTCCCATCTACTTCTGACAATCTTAAAATCTGATGTACTCCCCAGCTTAACCACAGCCTCACTATAGGTATGACACTTTTACTCTTAGATTTTCCTCTAAAATGTTTAAACCTGACAGTTTTTGAAGTTATTGGTCCTTTAGTCATACCATATACTAATGTGGTACAACGAACGGTTGTATAGAGCTAACTGACCTCAAATGAACTATTTCATGTTTTAAACCAGTAAAGGTATGTTAGCCATGTGCCCCAGAGGAATTAGTTTGCTTTGCTGGGAAGCATTGGCACAAGATAAAAGAGTGTGTTACCTTTATTGGTAGCTAATTTAGCACTGAATGCTAACTTAAATACCTCTGCATTAGACCTCACTGTAGGTCTAGGTAAATCTCTTTAGACAGCCTGGGAACTTCTGATGGGAAAGAAAATCACTAAAGAGTATTAGTTCTTTATCTACGTAGTCAACTGTTATGTAGAGCAGGTGCTTCAAAGGTTTATGCTTCTGAAATCTGAGTTGTTACACCTTTGAATTCCAGGGCAGGGATGCCTTACACAAGACCATGTCACCAAGGCTCTGACCAGCCTGACCTTGAGCACAGACAGCGATGAAGCATTCACAACTTCTTTGGGCAACCTGTTTCAGCGCATCACCACTCTCACAGTGAAGAACTTCTTCATTATGTCTAACCTAACTTCCCCTGTTTAAGTTTCAACACATTACCCCTTGTCCTATCACTTCAGTGCCTGATGGAAGAGTCTTTCTCTGGCATCCTTGTAGGCCCCCTTCAGATAATGGAAGGCTGCTATGAGGCCTTCACACAGCTTCTTTTCTTCAGGCTGAACAGCCCCCAACTTTCTCAGCCTGTCTTCATGCAGGAGACGCTCTAGACCCCTATTTTAATAATATTTATTTTACAAATTAATATGCATTTGATAACTATGTATCTATATAATTTCTAAGAAAAACACACAGACATATGAATGGAAATGACTTTCCATTCTCAATTTTGTAGTGGACAAAGGGATCTCTTCAAAATAATAGAGACTTTGACCTCAACTGAGATCAAGAATATAGTTTAGAGAAGAGTTTTTTCTGCCTTAAATAACTATATAGGTTTAGGTCTCTCATCTGGACTTCGGTCCTCCACTGCCTTTTGGGAACACAATTCCACTGTGTATGCTGCTAATAAGAAGGATAGAAATTTCACCTACTGTTGTGATTGCATGTATGCAGTCCAGGAACTTTTTGATACAGGAGATAATTAGTCTGATTGATAGAACATTTCATACATATATAAAGAAGAACCTTTGAGAACATAGTAACACACAAAACATAAAACGGAGAGCTTATATTTTATCTTAGTTAAGAGAAGTAAAGATACATTTGAAATCACTTTTAAAATAATCAGTTAGCTACTATTCAGATAATATTTTCTGTGGTCTCCTTAATCACACCAGCACAAGAAGCAGTTTCACAAACTGTCTTATTTTCATGTTTTGTTTTATGTATATTGCAAAGCTTATTGAAAGATAACAAAAGCAACAGGACCCCTCCTGAGTTACGAGAGAGAAAAGATCAGCAATAACATCAATGCCAAAGAAGTAGCTATCCAGACTTTCTGAAGTAGTATCTGGTACAGAAGACAAGAAAAGTATCCTGGACTGAAAAATAAGAGGTGAATTCAAGGTAGGCTTTATGGAGCAGAGTTTCAGAGTTCAGCAGGTCTTTATGTACAGTTGTTGCTTTTAAATAAAAAATCAGTATTATGCATCTGAATATTTAGGTTTCACCACAGCAGCTATTTTAAAGAAGTAGGTAAAGCACAAACTAGCTTGTATTCATTTCTGTACTGATAAGTGATCCAGTGGCTGACCCAAGATGGTGATTACATTTGGAGCCCTTAGGTAACTCTAAAAATTTTAAGTATTAATTTTCTTAATCACATATGCTTTTTAGAAAGTTAATACTAAAGTTGTGTCTCAATTTTCATCAAGTTAGCTCTTGCCTTTTGTTTTAAGCTGCATCAGTTTTAGAATTTATGCCGAAATCTGCCACGAAGTCATATGTTGACGAGTTATGTTTGATATACTATGTGCAAGAACAGTAAATTTTTTCTTTTAACTATGCATCTGTGCTCAGATATTACTGCTGACTTAAATTAGCTGGTTAACTTGAAAATGTCAGTTTGCATTAAACTGAGCTACAGCTGGTTTTTACAGTTTTTAAGACAGAAATCTAACTTCTTTTAGAACTATTTGATCAATTTGCACTACTAGGGTCATGATACTCATATGCTTGGAGCTCTCTTTTTAATGAGAATTATTAGGAAATAAATTTATGATGGTCTGTGACTATATATTAATATATATTTTTGAAAAGAAAGAAAAGAATAAGAAAATTCAGCAAATAAGCTAATGCTAATAAATCCTCCACAGTGGAGGTTAGTCTTGTTGGACACTATCCAAAAAAGAATCATTATTATTGTAAGAACAGTAATAGCAAAGTACATTATTTTTGAATATTTTATACGCCGAAGTTGCTGGTCATGAGAAACATGCAGACATAACTTGAAATAGAAGTATGTACACATCAAATTAAAATAACTGAATAGATTATCTAAAAGGGTCACCTCAAAGAGCTTGGTTATTGAACTTTATGTGGGAGCTTATCCAGTTATAGCTTATATAATGCATGTAGATATGTTTATGTTTATGTGTCTGTGTGCACACATATTTTGCATATGGATACATGTTTATATGTGCAAGATATGCGTAAGTAAAGTCTTTTCCATTTGTATGTAAGACCTGAGTATCCTCTTAGAACGAATATATGGGGGAAGACAAGCTTGAACGAACATATGGGGGAAGACAAGCTTCTCATGAATCTGATTACAGAATATTAGAACAAATTATAAATCCAAAGCCTTTAGGAATGTTGTCTGGTGCTCTTTATTTCTTGTTACCTAAGGTTCTACCTTAGATGACTGACACAAGAAAGTGACATTGTCTGAAGCGTCTACTTAAACTAGGCACTGAAAAAAAGTTTTCTCTTGTGAGACCCACTTCTATCCTTGTGAGACCCCACTTGGAGTACTGTGCACAGTTCTGGTGTCCTCAACATAAGAAGGACATGAAGCTGTTGGAGCAAGTCCAGAGGAGGGCCATGAGGATGATAAGGGGGCTGGAGCACCTCCTGGATGAAGACAGGCTGAGAAAGTTGGGGCTGTTCAGCCCTGAGAAAAGAAAGCTGAACAGCTGGCACCTCATTGCAGCCTTTCAATGTCTGAAGGGGGCCTCTGAAGGTTACAAATGCTGAGTTGGGCAAGAAATTATTTCTTTATCCTAGTCCTGACTCAAGTTTACCACAGAAATTGTTGGGGCAATAGCAATTAATATCATGCTTTCCATGGTATTTACTATGTATCAAGAATTGATGGAGACAGAAGATCCACTTATAGAAAACAAGAAGAAATTAAGCAACAAAAACCTCATCAGGGCATAATAAGGTATATTCATAAGATTAGAACGAAGTTGCAAAGGGTGATTAAATGCTTTACAAAATAACTGAAGTCTTCCATTAAAGTCACTGATAATAATATACTTGGGAAGTAGTTTCAGGAACTTTATAACTAATACAAAGCAGAAGGTACAAAGCTGGGTTTCATTCAGTAATCTATATTACAGAGCTAATGATACACCTTGATTAGTGTTTTTTTCTTTTTTTTCCTATAGAATAACAATATTTTATGTAGCTGTGGCGAGAACTTTTGTTTATTTGCACTTAAAAATTTTCTTCTATTGATATTCTTACTGGGCCCAAATTGCCCATCCATAACTGCATTGCTCTCTCAAGTTTCCAAAGCAGTTTTTCCTGTTGAAGTTGCTCTGCACATTATAATAGATTCTCATATACCTAGACCTAGCACACTAGCTGGACAAGAGTTTAAACTGGAGCTTCCCCTTCCACAATACTCTCATTACAGAGCCTAAAAGACAGACTTTTGAGCTATCCTCCCCAGCTCAGCTTAGGCTCCTTGGAAAGAAGAGGATGCATGAAGCCAGTGTACCAGGCTACCCTGCGGTCTAGGGATCAGCCTTCTTAGCTAAAAGGTAGGATGAAACATGATTAAATTCCTTCAAGTAAATGATAACTCTCCCTCAGCTATCATTCCTAAGAAAATGCCTAGTTCAGTTCTGTCATTTCTACTAGTAGCAAGATGCGTCAAGCCAAGAACTGTAATACAAAACATTGAAGCATAGTACTTTTGTGAATTTATTCCTGAGTGCAATCACTTGTAAAATGTTATTTGTTCCTGCTGTTGGCAAAAGAAACTAAAAAAACCCCCAAAAACCCCAGGAAAAAAAGTTTAGTAGTTCTCATATTAGCTTGTTTATGAGATTTATCTTTTTAGGAAAGCGTTCATAAAATATTGACTGCTAGACTGATTTTTTTTCCAGGAATGTATTAAGTGGTAAGTACATGGACCTATCATTGCAAATGTTTTGGAGAGTGTGCTACAGCACTTATTTTCAGGAGACCTCTGAGGCAGAGTAGGAGGCTACATTCTTGTGAATTATGACAGAAACTACAGAAAAGACTAAACAACAAACCCCCTACTGTTTACCATTAGATGCCTAAGTAAGTAAGATATCCAATATCTAATATGTTTTACAAACAAAATCATCATCCAGGAATAAAATAGTTATTAGCCAAATATATTGTCCTGGCTTTTCCGACTACTGAAGACTTTATTGAATAATATGACTAATAGGGGACTATAATCTAATGTGAAAGGAAACTTTCAATATAAGATTGAAATGAAGTATTACCTTTAACTATCCATTTGTGTGAACATATTGGACACAGTATGGGTTTCAGTAATATGTCTCTATTATATCGCATTCTTTTTGGGTTTTTTTCTTTTTTTTAGAATCATTAGATTTAGCACTAGATTTTCCTAAACAACTAGATTTTAAAAATTTATGCACATAATTTGGCACAAGCCTTTGCTTACTCCTGGGTCCAATCACAAAGATTGTCTCTAATTGGTACGGAAAGGGCAAAATATGTGGAAAGATGTGAAATACAATGGATAGGTCCAGCTCTGTTATAATTGGTCAGATTGAAAATTCAAACTTAACATCCTTGTCAAGAATGTTTCTGAATTAAGTTAATAGGGTTTCTGCAGAATGAGAAATACCAAATAAAAATAAGGTTAGCCAATACTTTCCATCTTGAAAACTGTAAAAGAAAATATTGTTGCTATTATTATTGTTATTATTACTATTACTGTTATTTTTATTGCATTTGTTTCGGTTCATTCTTTTCCCAGCAGGTGTCTCTATACTGCAGCTTTACTGAAAAATGATGAGGAATCAAGCTAATTGCATAATTTAAAAAAAAAAAAAAAAAACAAGAATAAAAATGGGCAGATTAAACGTTACTGTGGTATCACACGACACCAAAAGAGCAAGGAAAAAAAAGAAAACAAAGACTAAAAAAACTGTGAAAAGTCATCTTATGAGCTTTTGGGTACAATCATACACACGTACATATGGAGCCGCATAGGCTTATTAACTATAAATTCGAACAAAAAGAGATTTTAAAAATGGTGCACTGAAAAAACAATAATACAGTACCTAAAACCTGAGTTTTTTGTAAGTGCTGGGAAGAACAGTAAACTGTCCTATTTCCATACATGTAAACATAGAACCTAACAACTGCTGAAATTTATCTTCATCAGCAGCTAGTGTGAAAATATTGAAGCCTCACATAGAAAATGTTGCAACCTTTGCTGTGAGCATAAAAGGGAAGGTTAATGAAGACTGCAGGGTCTTGAAAAGTCGAGAGAAAAGCACAAGTAGTTAAATAAAATAATGCTTATGAATAAGAATTCCACTTTGGCTTTGCTTGGGGCAAACCAAAGTAACTGTTTCATTTTCCACCAGATGCAAAAATATTAACATTTTATTACTTAATTGGCAACATGCAGTCTTTTTAGCCAAATAAAATTCATGCTTTGATGAATCCCAGTTGCATTTTTGCACTCATCTAAGTGGAATGAAAAATCTTGATTTACCATATAAGAGGACTAGAATTCTGTTTAGCATTTGATTTTAATTGCAGATTTGATGGACCAGAACACTGAGATTAATAACTTGTGGTGTTGAGAAACATCTGAAATTCCATGTATGATTTACAATCTAGAATTAAAACTCTGCATAGTTGTATTTTAAAGTCTTGCTATTTACAGAAGCAGTGTTTCAAGGTGAGTAAAAGCTGATATTCCCCAGTTTGTCCACTGATCAATAGTTCACTGAGTATTTGATAAAAGCTCAGTGAGCCATAAAAAGGAACAACATGACAAGTTTTATTGATTGCCTCTTAAGAGGGTAAAGAAATGACAGATGACAGGCCCAGTTAGACCTTTACAGCAAGCTGTTACAGTATTCATGGTACATTAGTTATAAAAATTCCCATTTTTGACATGGGAACAGGAAATGATATGATACTACACGCCATATCCATCAAATTTGTTTCTTGCACAAAAAAATCCCAGAAAATTATTGTAGTCAAAAAAAAAAGGGTGACTAAATAAGATTATATCATTGCAGCTGAAATCAGACTCTGATCTGCTTAAAGAATATTGTTTCTTGTACATCCTCACATACAAGACATTCCATGGTATTTATGTTCTTGGTCTCTATGTTTTTTATTTATGGACTCTCACTGTTCTTCAGTATCATGTATAAGGATTCTTTCAGTTCCCAATGTGTACTCAAAGGTGAAGTTATTCAATGGTCTTTGGCCATAAATCATGTTAATAACGACTTTGCTGCCACATTAATTCTTAAACTTTAAACAGAAGAGCAGAGAGTGAAACATAGGAAATTTAATGAGTCAGAGAAGACTTTTACCTCACAGTGCTGTCAAAATTCAGAAGTTTTTAAAAGTCAGGTTGGTGAAACAACATTCTACAAGAAGAAAGCTGTCACTGAGAAGTTTAAGGGGTTCACCTAAAACAGACAAATTTCAGATATTTGCTTCTAAATATTTTTTTGACATATTCCTTTTATGAACATTTATTGTGCCTTGAAATTCTCTACTACATTGCAACTTTCTTTGCTACTTCATTTCCCTTTTGCATTTTGTTTACAAGTTTGTGCCCCACTAAGGAATACTACCTCATTCAGTGTTGCCTATAATATTTGCATAACATGAAGAATGCTCATGAAAAATAGTTAGACCTGCAGAGAAAAGTTTACAGATGTCTAGCTTGTTGATTCTGCAATGAGAAGTCCTTACTTGCCTCAAGATTCCTAAAGGCAAGTGAGGCAAAACTAAGCTTATTTTCACTTCAGTTAGGGAAAAGAATTCACTGACTCTCTTTGAAAAAAAATGGGTATTTTTGTGAGAAAAAAATTACTTAATTCTTAAAGAAGAAATAAGAACAAAGAGGAAAAAAAATCATTGAACTTTCTCTATTTCCTTCTTTGTGTAGCACTTCTTGCAGGGCTGAACACTGGCAGTTGGAAAAAGGCAAAACCAGTCAGTTCTTTCAGATAACAGTGGCCTGAAACGGGTAATGATGAAACTGGACATCTGTTCCTTAAAGGTGGGAAATATTGAAAGAGTCCTGATTTGGGATGTTGCTGAAGGGATTTTTTATTTTTTTTTTCCCTAATAGTCTACTGGACTTTAAATAAATACTTATTTGCTAGTTGCTTATCTGGACAGAAGGTTTAAATGCTTTAGAGTTTATCTAAAATGCAAATCTCAGTCTTTCACACAATTACATACCTTGGCCATATTATACTGCTTTTGGTCAATTTCCTTGTAAAAAATGTTTTCAGTCTTGTTTAGGAATGATGGTTTAAGTTTGAATCACCTTATGTCGTAGAATAAATGTATTTATGTTTTTTTTCTTCAAGGACACCTATAATAGCAGGTGTTCATGTGCTAAAGCTAATTTGCACTCATCAGTGTAACAAGGTTATTTCAAGACAAGTCAAAGAATATCTGGGGAAAACAATCCTGTGAATTCAGTTGAGCTGTAAATTTTATGATAATGGGCATATACTTGCCAAAAGGTGACGTTTTGTTGAGCTATCTTCTGAGAGTTTTACTTTTGCTGTGTAGTGAATAAAAGGTATAGGGTTTCTATCCTCAGTTACAGCAATATCATCACAAGTTAGCACTCAGGAGTGCGCATGCCAAGTTCTTGCTTAAGTTAAATATGTGCTGAGCTGTTTTCCTGAATCAGAGCCATAATTGCAGCAATTTAATTAGATCATAATGTGTTTCCTTAAAGAAAAGCGAATCCCAGAAGAAATGACATATTAAAAGGCAACATTTCTTTCTCAGAATCTTGTGTCTATGGTAAAGTTCACTTCTTTTTTTTTATATTCTGGCATGAGTAAGTGTATATAAGAGTACACACATTAATGATACTAGGTTGTAAATTTTATTTAAATGGCAGTATTTTTGCTGTCATTGCTGTTTATCCTTCTTTAAATGTCCCATGCCTCTACTAAGTCAAGTTACCACAGTCTTTGAAAGTGTGATCGGGAAGTTAGCCGGTGAACAATTGAAGTTAACATCTCTCAGGACTATCATTCTGAGGCAAGTGAAGTTTTCAAATATATTAGAAAGTTAACCAGAGGTACTAAGTATCATGAGTAAATGGAGCATAGGGAGGATATGGGTTGCAATGACTGGATGTTAGCACTGGTAGTCACTGGGGATCTTCCAGCGGGGATGCTGTCTCATGAGTATTTCTTCCCTTTTGCCTTGCTAACTGCATCAGTGACTGAGCTGCTGGACATGTGTTTGCCAGAATACATCATCTTGTTCTGTCCTGCAAGTGAATGAGCAGGTGGCAGTGATGACACAATGCTAATTTTTAGTGCATGCTAAGGAGCCTGCGAGGAGCAAAATTACCTATTTGTTTTTTGCAACACCAAGTCATTACAGAAGCTAACACACATAATCATACACTTAGTCTTAATAATCTGCCCTGCCTTGCACAAATCCTGCATCAGGTACCATCTAAGTGGCAATGCACTTGAACTGGTTAGAAAGCCAAGGGGAAATGAAAAAGGCCAAAGGTGAAAAGCATTTTTTTGTCATTGCATCGTTTGTAAGCCAGAATTCTTAGTAAAAGTGTTTGTAAGGAAGGTTTCTTTTCTCTTGTTAGTGTTTGGTTGTCTGTTTCTTTTTTTAATTAAACAAACACATGAACTCTGAAATTAGTGTTGAATGTAGAACTGAAAGGCAATTTACCTGAACTGATGGAATTTGCGATTGATATGAGACCTCCCATAATGTATGTAATACCTTGATGAAGGTATACTACATGACTATTAGTGGACTTTTTTTATACTACTTGTGCACCCTGTAGCTGAATCACTCACATATTTATCAAAAAGAACCTTTTTAACCTAGAGAAAGGGCAAGACAACCTGTGCTGTACATGCACAGAATAGAAAATTACAGCTCAGACAGATGACGAACAGGAATAGTTACAGAGATAAGTGACATTTCCTAGAACCAGAATAGTTCTTGATATTTCTCTTCCTTCAGTTCCTTCTGAAACTCAGCTAGAATTGGACATTTTAACTATTTTAAGTATTCTGACAATTTTGTCATTGTATGGATTAAGTACACTAGCAGTGCATTTTTAATATTGAATTTTCTTGTTCAATCTGCTTGTTCACAGGCAGACTGCTGAAACGGAACTGCTGGCAAACTGGTTAACAGAAGTTGTTAAATGAAAGATTATTGTACCACTTTTTTCTTTCTTTATGTATACATATGTGTATACATATTGATTGCATATTGGAAGTAAGTGCAAGGCTTGGCCACTGGATGTAACTGCATCAAATCAGAGAAGAAAAAGCTGAATGTAAATGTTCGTAAGATGGGAAATATGAGAAGAGAGCCAGGCTGGAGGGGAGTTTATCTTAAGTACCACATCTTTGAAAACAACACTTTGAAGTGTTTTCTGTAAACCTTTCAAAGGGATAGAGACTGAAAAAAGAGCAAGAGCTGACTAGAGGATAAGTACTGGGAGGATAAGCCAGCTGGAATATAAAACTCTCTCTCTTTGTAGCAATTGTATGTGAGCCCTCTAAATCTAGATGATTAGACAGGAGGCACAATTAAAGTGTTAAACATATAGCATATACAACTGTCCAAGTACCACTCCTATGTGCTGGTGATATGAAACGATGGCTGTTCCATGCTCTATATGTATGGAATTATTAATAAAGTGTTTGAGAATAGTTACTAATTAAATGCCAAGTGCTTTTTAAATTGTATGAACAGGGATGAATTTATCAACTACTGCAATGCAGTCACTGTTGCAGTGAAACCCATTAACTCCTCTGTAACACATAGGTAGAGATAGAAATGGTATAGCTGATAGGAGCTGCAGGGGACTTCAGTCAAAGGGAGCACAGTTCCCTATGGAACTGGGACAACCAAACATGAAAATCTCAGGGCCTGCTCAGCAATAACTAAATTCAATATTCATCATCATGGTTCTTTTTAAAGCAAGTTATTAGAACTAGAAATAAAGAATGACAGCATAAACCAAGGAACAACTGAAAAGTTTACAAGTCTAAAGTTTAATCATATGTTAAGAGCTGAAGTATGAACCTGATTTACCCCACAATATATTTAGCCATCTACCAAACTACTTATTTGCATTTTGCCCCCTGAACTGAAGGTAAAAAAAAAGATAAGTAGAAAAAGTCTTGAAATCTAATCCTTTTTTATCCACATCTGAGACCCAGTCTCGAAGGACAAGATGTAGATTTTGCATGAATTTGTCTTACATTTCTGTTCTTTTAGCCCTGTAATTTTGTCTGTGTTGACGTTGTCATGTTAACTCTCCTGAATCTTGCCATCTCCTTTCTCCTTTTCAAATTTATCAAGATATTTTGCTCCACCTGTATCTGGTGTCAACAAATTTAATGAATTTATCCTCATTTTCCTCTGAAAAAAAATTAAAATTCTGCAAAAGCCTGAGTTAAATTTTCTGCCTATGCTTTAACACGCATAAATTTCTTCAGCTGCTGCCTGTATTTCAACCCTGGCTCACCTTCTGGGAAGCATAGCTTGCCTGGGAATTAAAATCAAATTTATTTGAAACTATTTAAAGATTTTATTAATAAGTCTGATGTTTGTAAGAAATGAAGTATCAAGTTTATGTATAAATTAAAACTGAAAACTTTTTGTCAAGATGGTATTTTTTTCTGCTTGTATACATGTGTGTTTTTCAAATAGTGCTCTGTCAGCTTTGTGGAAGTGGAAGAGTTTGAGCAAATTGTGAGAAATAATCTGATGCATTTACTGCAAACAGGTTGCAACAATACCAACAATCAGGAAAGAATAAAAGGAAAGCTCAGCATGGGGTTTGGTGAGATAATATGCTTTTTGATCTTTGAAAAAATAGAGCAGTTTATCCAAGAAAAATGAGTTGGACTTACGGTATAGAAAAAAAGTTTTTAGTAAAATATGTACTCTTCAATTTTCTATGCTTAAAATGGAGCAAACAGTTTTGTCAGAGTCCTTTCCTTTTCTCACTTCTACTATATTTTGTAAACAGCAGAGTGAACAGTTAATCTTTTCAAACTGATAGGTTTTAGCTTATAGTGTTTTGCTAGCTGGTTAGGTAAGCTTTTTGGACTACAGTTATTGCAGAATGACATAAAAAGAGCTCTGTAGTTACCAGAGTCAGAATTCAATTAAAATTCTTTATAGTGTCCTTTGATGGATTCTGCATCTATTTTTTAGCTATGCAGTTTGAGCATTACAAGGAAGGTAAAGTAGGGACATGGAGGTGACATGTCCTGAGTTTATTAGGAGTAATATGTGTTTGTGACTTCAGTGCATTACAGTTCTTGTATTAGTACTATTATGGTACTAAGTTAGTGGTGGAAAGACAAATCCCAGTAATAACTACAACCAAGATACTGATTACATTATGTAATTGGTTCCAAGTTCATGGTAACAGTCGAATATAACTTATGTCATAGACTCTTTTAAAATCTTTTTAAAGTCTGTATTAAAAAAAAAAAGCCTTTTCCCAAGAAAGTATGTTGATTTTTAGAACAATGTATCTTTTGTTTTGATTGACTTTTTTTTTTTTTTTGTGCTATTCTATTCATTGATGCTTTAAAATTATTATTTACCTTTTTTTAAGAAAGCAGACTTTGGTTAAATATGTGAACGAAGTAAAAAAGCTCCAAAATCTGGGGACTGATGTAGACAATCATTTTTAGATTTATCTTTTGCTTAATCATTTCTTTAATAAATGTTGTAGTACAAAATAAGGACAATCTGCAAAACTCTCTCCACAGTAGATGGATAAATCTCTACTTCCTAGTGTCTCTTTAGTTTAACTGTGTTATGTGCACAGTTACTGATACAAATATAATAGTTTTTATCCTTCTTATTTTCTGGTACCTGTGCTTATTTCTCCAAAACATTTGTTTTCTCTCTGTCACTGTCACAGGGGATTCAAAACATGCACCCAGTTACACAAACTTTTTGTTGAGTTTGGTGAAAACCAGTTGCTGGCAGCTATATGTGATATCCAGTTTTTGTTGAGAACATCTTTCCTTTGATTGAAAAAAACCCCAAACATTGACTTTGTATTTTCATCATACCTGACTTCAGATATCTATGCTAAAGATACACAGGGTAGTCTTAAATGTCCTCTCTGAACAAGAATAAGGCATCTGTCAGGGAACCCATGAGAAGCATCATATTCCTCTGTGTTTTCTCAGTAGTTGTCTTAACCCAGGCAGGCAAAGCTTATCTGAGCTATTGTTTCAAAGGGGTCTTTTTTTCTTTTTTTTTTAAACAAAACATTTGAACTCTTATTATGTGTCAATATATTTGAGTTCGAACATCTCAGTGTTGTCAAGAATCTTTACTGTAAAGCTTTGAGTCCTTCTACTGTTATGATAAGTGTATACAGTCTACTTTTTTTCACCTTGATATTACTTAATTTATGAGGTTTCCACGAATCATTGCATTTCTTTTGAAGTTGCTGAGGCACTATATAAAACACTTTTTTCTCTTCCAGTATCTCAAGACTTTGTCAAAATTTTGTGTCCTCAACTTTGCAAATGAATTTTTTTCCAGGTTTTAATCTCATTTTTTGTCCATAATATCAATAATATTTGGATTTCTATCTAGTTCTTTGTACACTAGATGTTAGCAGTGATGACAGAAAAAGCCAGCAGCTACAATTTGATGCTAGTCTTCATGCTCAGCTATGTTCTTGTCCTGAGAACATTAACAACTGTTGAGATTTTATATGACAGAAAATTATTGTGAAATGTTAGTCTGCTCTACCAAACACCTTGGTCTATCAAATAGCAGATATACCAAATGCTTGTGGTCTTTCAATTGTCTTTGAAATTTAATCCTGCTGTTATTGAGAATTAATTTGATTTATTTTTCTTCCAGGGTCTTCAGAATAAGTGCTCTACATAGAATCTAATGGTCCTAAATCTAATTCTTCTTCAAGATTTATTTACCTTGTATTATACCTTTTAGAGTAGTATGATTTCTTCTGAGTTTTAGAAATTAATGAAAAATTTCAGAATTATTCCACATTTCCAGCTATCACTATATCAGCATTTTTCACCTGTGCTTTCACACTACAAAGCATGCTTGCTTTTCAGTGTTTTATCTGCTTTGTTAATCTCTGTTTCTCCCCATTTTTTATTTTTTCTTAGTATTGTATTTTAGTACTCTTCCTTTTCTTTGGCTTGAAGTATTGAATTCCACTGTGCAACTCATTTTTCTTTCATTCTTGTCTTTGCTTCTATATTTCATAGCTATTCAGTTCATCTTAAGATTCTTTTTTCTTGGATTTATTTTCAGTTTGGCAAAGTTAATATTGTGACTGTTCTTGATACGACTGTTCAGTGTGCTTTTACATTTGTTTGACTATAATCTATTTGATTTTTCTGATTCACCATCTGGTAAGTTTGTGTTTGTTAGGAAACAAGAAATTGGAAAGAACTAGGTTGTTCACTAAACACAAATCAATGAGTTTCTCATAATTTTGATGATGATTTTCTTCCAATGCTTTCCCACTGTTCTAGCCATTTCTTCATTGTAGCATCCTAAAACAACATTTACAAGAGGTAAATAATGTTTTGGTTTTCTTTCAAACAAGCAATGAGGGACAATTTGGAAGACACCTTTATTCCTTCTAGTTATGTTTCTATGTAAGAGAATAGCATGTCTGAATTGACACCCTTCGCATGTTACTGAATTTGGAATATATATTGTATTGGTTGAACAGAACTGATGAGAGACCAGCTGAATGGTATCGTGAATGCAGTTGTATTGAAGATCTTTTTGTCACTGAAACATATGTAAAAAAACCCCAGAAATATATATTCTGTCTATGCCACCCATTCATTACCACTGATGTACTGGATTCCTGTCTATAATTGTTCAATGCACTTTCCTACTGATAACACTAATATTCAGAGGAATGTATCTTTTAGAGTTTTGTGGGTATTTTTGGTTGGTTGGTTTGGTTTTGGTTTGGTTTTGTTTTGTTTGTTTTGGTTTTGTTTCTGGAGTTTTAGTGTAGGGCAGGGATTAATTTGGTTTTTGTGAAAGGCCATATTACTAGAATGATAATTTATTCCCTCACCTGTAACTAGTAAAATTTTTGCAAGTAAACCCTCCACTTCACATTTGCATGCATTGACATTTATTCAAGCCTAGGAAAGCAACTGTACAAAGTAATCCCAAAACCAGAGCAATTGTTTTGTAATATTTTTGCGCGCGCATTTAATGTATTTTAAAACAAGTTTCAACAACATTATTTATGAACCCATCAAAAAGAAAATAAAATTTTATATTACTTGCACATATCTTATTCCTGTTTCAGAAGGCACTCAAAAATGCACTGGTATTTCTTTCATAATATGATGATAGTTACCTTATAATTGTTGTTTTATGCTTAAGCTGAATGTCAGTGAGATTGTGGGCAAGAAATCTCCTGCTGAATTCTATGGTTTGAGTCTGCTACATATTTCCCTCGGGAGAGTGTACTTAATGCAGTGGCCTTGTCTTCCCAGGCCCTGCCTTCCTTCTGGCGTAGTCTCTTCAGTTAAAGTATGGTGCCCCCAAGAATGCCTGCAAAGCAAGTTCCACTGTGGCAAACTCTGAAATAAAGTTTTGCAAATTTCTTGAAAGCAGCTTCTGAATCTGAGCAGAAGTCGAACTCATTGTCCATTGTGTCCATGGAGACACAGAAAACCACTTCAAGCCTCTAGTTCAAGTGAATTAAGAGTGAGGGAGAAAAGTGAATTTTTGTACCATTGCCACAGGATGCTCATTTTGTGCTTCTTCACTTTTAAGATGTTTTAAATTAGGGTATAAAACAATCAGCAAACATTATCACACCCTTTTCATCGAATTCATTAAGACAAGTTGCTAACGCAGAGGAGCAGAGAACCCGTTAAGAGGATGTTGCAAAACAAAATAGAGGAACATATAAGCTGGTTAAGAATTGTAAGTGCAACATCAGTAGCCACAAGAAGTCAAAACTGGGGGGTGAAAAGGTTACTGAGCAGGTATTTTTAAAAAGGCTTAATTAGAAATTCTATCAGTTACACATTATTAGGTCTGCTATGGTGCAGAAACACAGAGTGGGTAATATGACCTGTGTGTCCTATTTATAACACAACAAACCACAGTACCTACAGGGTATATATAATCCAAATAATTGTATTTTTGCCACTCATTTATACAACTCCTGAAAGTCATCGCCCTGTTGTTTTACCAGCTGAATTGGTACCAAGGATCTTCCTGTTAATATGCATCAGCCATCCTCAGTGTTGCTGGCCTAGCTCCATGTGATCCAAATTTCTGAATATGGCTGTGATAATTTTTTGTGAAAAATCTTCTGTTTCCTAAAAAAAATACTCCTGAAATAAAATTATAATTCCAACCTCTACAACAAATTGCACCCTGTATTTTATGACAGTTCCAGGCATTGCAGCCTTAAAGGGACTTAGTGAGATAATTATAGTCATAATAAAGAAAGAACTATATTTCCTACAGTGAAAACTACTTGTCCCACAGTCACTAAAAAAATGACAATTTAAAGAATATATATCAAGCATATTTTTAAGTTGTGTTTTTCAGGCTACTACTTAAAAGATAAAAAATGCAGAATGTTGTGCATGCACAATATAACAAAACAATTTCCTAACAGAAACTGTGTTTAAATAATTTTCCTGTTCTGTTAGTATCCTTGTCAGACATTTTATGTTTCTTTAGCCTTTCATGATGTTAGAAATGTGTCCACATGTTCACACTGCTATACAGAGATGCTTTTTTTCCTTTTCTATTTACAGGGAAAATTAACCCTTCCTGAGCTATAACAAATACAAAATGAAAAAAAGAAAAAAAAATCTACAGGGAAATTTAGTTTTAAAGAACATAGTTCAGCTGCTGAATAAGTAATAGACTTTGTTAAATATTTTGTGAATCTGAACAGATTTCCCATACTTATTTTAAGTATATATGCATCTTATTTGACCAGCTTTGTGAGCTGGATATATATGGAATCAACATCAAATTTTAAATATAAAACAGATCAGAGGAATTTCGGGTACACTTAGACTCTTAAAGTTTAATTCTAACAGTGTGTTTGAAGAAACAAGCAGGTATTTGTTTTTCATATAACCCATATAACCCACGAAAATTTATAAACTCATACAGTCAATATCTCAAATTGATAATTATGTTTAGGGCTTATTTTAAACATCTGTGTTTATTAGCTAGTTTAATTTACATTAATTGCATGGCTTTATTCTAGGATATCTTGACAAAAGTAACTGCTACCATTAAATGGAACTGGTGATCCTACTGAGATCTAAATTTCTCAGGAAAAGAAAATTACTTATGGCAAAGCATCAGGTAAACGTAAAACAAAAATTTTAGTACATTTGGAATTTTTTTCATACAACAAGCCCTTGTATAACAGAGTGATGGAAAAAAAAAAACCTGTTAGGCTTATCAAAGGTTTACTAACAGAATGAAGAATTTTTAAGGTTTTTCCTTCAGTCACAGAAAAAAGAATGTATGCATGATTGGGCCTAGCTGTAAAGAGTACAGAGTACAGGCCAGAGCCCTGTCTGACTTATTTAATTGCCTTTGTGCTAAAGTTCCAGCAGAGGACTTCAGAAATACTGTCTGTCTCTTGTCTTAAAGTTCTGTGCAACATAAAGAACTTCCCATGTGTACGTGAAATTTGCCATGTAAAGTATTTGAGTGTACAATCCTAAAATATTTTTGTATGAGCATTAGTGCAAGTAGGTCTTAACTTCTGGAATTATCTAAAATAGGTGACATAAGAAAAAGGGGATGAAGACATTAGTGAGCAAAGTTACATATTACTGGTATTTTAGTCATTAATTATAAAACAAAGACCACTAAATTTACAGATGAAACAATTAATTATTTGTAATTCCGAGCTGAATGAGTGTGATATAGCTACAGAAAACAAGATGTTATGTGAGAATATAAGAGTCTTTAAGGAATACAGATAAAAGGAAGATGACACCTGAACAATAAAAAATGTCCTTGGGTGACATGGTTTAGTGTGAGGTGTCCCTGCCCATTGCAGAGGGGTTGGAACTAGATGATCTTAAGGTCCTTTCCAACCCTAACTATTCTATGATTCTATAAGGGCCTGATTCAATCCGTTAAATTCAAACCAGGATTTAGACTAAGTCCTAAGAGAATAAGAACCACTATCAAAAATCCATATTTTTCAATTACACAATATATTTTTCCATCATATATTCTGTATCTTTAATGATGAGCTATTAATTCTAATCTTCAGATACCCTATTATTAATTGAAATAATTAGTAATATAAAATAGTGTCACAGTCAAGATACTACTAAAGGAAAGAATGGAGTGCTTTATATTGAATCAAGCTGTAGCTGGAATTCATATCTCTGTATTTATTCTCTCAGATTGTGATTCTTATCTTTTCCACTGTCTTACCAGCTGAGTGGTTTGGACAAGAGCAAGCAGATGATACTCACAGGTTATGGGTGATATTATTTGGATGTACAATTTATCTGGGAATACGATACTATAACAAAAGACAGAAACATTTTTTTTTCACAGAATATGCAGCATTTTAGATATAAGTAAAGTAAGAGGAAGAATATTACTTTTTCCTGCAGACTATGGCAAGTCTCTGTTTCCTAAGTTTTTCAAACTAAAGGAATTGTTCCGATTTTATGCTTCTAAGATAAGCCATAGAAAGGACACATTTCACAGAATAGATCTGTTTAATAAATGAAACAAATATGATGGTGCCTTTTTGTTTGTTTGTTTGTTTATTTTTACTGCAGTGGAGCCCTTAAACTTTGGAAAAAAAGATCAAAGAAAAATTCCTGGAAAAAAAGATTTGAAGCCATCTTAGTGGATATGTTATCCAGATATATGGAAAACGTCTATATGAATTCTTTCATACTTATCATTAAGGATTGCAACAGCTATTACTTTACTGGTTTGTTAAAGGTATATATTAACCTTTATTGGGAAAAGTTAGTCCTCTGAACATATAACATGGTAATATGCTTACCTACATCTAAATGATGAAAATATGAACTGCTGAAGTCATACTATAGATAATCAAGATCAGCTACAAAAGAATCTGCACAAAGCGCATTCAATAACTTGAAGGACTTACTGAAACCTTTCTGAAGGATTGCGTGTAAAATATTATTACATAATGATTTTCACATTTAAATCAAAATTACAAATTTTGAAGACTAACTCCTGAAGGGCAGTGGATCAGTAGTCTCACTACACTACCTATTAGTATGCAATACTGGAAAAATTAGACCATCAAACTAAAGACAAATCTTTTTTGTTAATGATATTGTGTCTATACACAAGCAGTCATTGAGGCAAATGACACCTGCCCCTTTATCCAGCCAAACTAATTTGGTGATATGAATAGTACTTTACATGCTGACGTAAGCAATTTACTTGAATGGCATCTACAATTAAATTTTACTAAAGTTTTGAAAAAAAGCATTCTTTGTGCTATGTCACTTCTGCTCAAGAATTGAATATTGTGCTGAATGGACAGTATTTTTAACACAAAATTTTATGGACTATGCTCTGATCTTTTGTGAATATCTAGAACAATCTACCAAAGTCAGGACACAAAAATAAATGACTTAAAATAGGCTATTTAAGCTTATTACACTACATATTTTAGCTGGTTAGAAATGAAGTGCCAGTTTCAAACATCCTTCTAGTATCTTCTCTTGTCCTCTGCTGACCAACTACAGTACATTGCATTAATTGGTCTAGATCTTCATTTGATTGTTCATTTGTTTGGAGCTTTATGGTCTAAGAGCTACAAGATGGAATTTCAATGGTGAGCATAAAATTTTTGCTTTTTGGTGAACATCGTAAGAAATGCTAAATTTTAGCAGAATATCACTGTCTAATTGCTGCAAACATTAATCAGTAAAACCCAGCATTTAATTCCATGCCAATCCCAGACTTTGTTATTTAAGAGTGTCTTTAACTTAGATATTTCTTTAACATGGAATCGTCTATAGTGAAAATATTCTCTTTGATCTTAAAAAGAAAAGTTCAAGGAAACCTTAAAACACACGATAAGTGATATTCATGAGCAAATCCCCATAAATTCCATGATTCTACATTTTTTTTCCTTAATGTTTTAGCCTACAGTACCTTCTACCATACCGCTGAAGAAGTTTTGGACCAGACAAATTTGATACTCAAGTAAACTTTACAAAGAAAACAGTGTGAACACCTGGATTGCAAAAGCTGCACATTGACAGATGGCTGTTATCCATAGCTAATAGTGGTTCATGGATATTCAATACAACCCCCAGGTTATTGCTTGCTTAGAAATAAAAGTATTTTCTGGAAATGTAGCAGGCTGATATATAAACCAGCTAATATTTCTTTCAGCACTAAGTATACATGGTTGTTGACAGCATTGTAGCTAACATTTCATGGGGACAATAGGTTAAATATTAATCTACTTGAACTAAACATAATCTGCCTCTGGTCTGCTTTCTGCTTGTATCTATTCAATAGGTGAGAGCAAGACATCAGTACTATTGACTAGGGACAATGTGATTAGCATCAAGGTCAAACTTTCTGAGAGGGCAAAATGAAACAGGAGCTGAAATATTATTCTGAAGTCAGTGGTGCCTAAATGCATAAGTCAAAAAAAAGAATGTCATCTCAAACCATGTGAGAATTTTATTTTTAGTCAGGCTAAGTTAGAATTATAGACACAAAAGTGACTTTAAAAGGTCATTTATCTCTTTCTTTTGCCTTAAAGTCAACTGTGCTTATGAAATTTCTGATGTCTTTGGCCTAATATTGAGCATCAAGTGACAGAAATTCCATAATAACTGGTACATTACAATACCTTATGGTTATTTTATCCTTAACGTTTCTCCTTCTTAAATAACGTATCCACGTCTATAATTCCAATTTTGCTGGGCTTGCAAAGTGTCCCTAAGCATTAATGATTGCTGCATTTTTCACAATGTTCAAACAGTCTGCAAAAACAGTGTTTATGAAACTATGCATTTGAAGTCATCTATGAATCAAAGTATCTTTAACGGGACTGTATGCTTTCATTGAAGACCTTTTCTGGTTTGTTTTTTTTCTGTTCCCTTTCATGAAAAATCTGAAAATCTTAATCTTAATAAACACAAGCCCTATGGGTCCTTGAGTTTTGAATCTACCTTAAAAGACATGACAATGCACTTTGAGCATATATCAGTGAAATATATCAGACTGTTCCTGTCTTCTACACAAGCAATGGATCTGAAAATGTTGGACTACAAACAACACTTTCTATAGAAATATATCTTCTAAGTTACATAAGTTTGACTTTTAATGAAAATTAGACATTCAAATATATTGATAAGTTTAGAGCAGGAAAAGCATCTAAGCATTCGTTGGAAAATGTAGAGGCTGGCTGTCTAATCTATTTGAAAATCTCAACAGGTAAACATTTGAAAAGTGCTAATATACTTTTTGGTATCTAGATTCTTCATGCTGGCATTACTTTTAGAGTCAGTCAATTCATCTGAATGAGGAAAGAATTTAAATGTATGCTTAATTTCTACCTATATTATATAAACTATATACGAATCAGAGAGGTGACAACTTTGAAACAGAGAAAAAGTAATTTTATTATTTCAACTGGTTGTGTAGAAAACCACATGTGGTGTGCTGTTTCAATCTTAGTAGCACAAACTACATGTTGTCACACATATATTGCATGATCTCACAGGGAGTCTGCACTTCAGAACTGGTGTGCAGCTCATACAGCTCTAGAGTTGCAGTGTGTTTACTATAGGCCAGTGATACTAGATTTGAAACTGAAGTCTGGTAGGCATTTACCCATGTGCTCTGAACAAAACCAGACATAGATACAAAATTTCCACAGCACTTTAAATATAAGACTATTAATGTCATTTTAACAAAAAGTTTTCTAAGGTCATGCTTTCTAGTGTTTACTCCTGTGCGTGTATTTCTGATAAAATGACACACATTTGTCTGTATGAATGTATGAACACACTGTAGTACAACAGGGGCAGTTATCACAATGCTATCACAATGCTATTAGGTGTAAATTAAACATATAAAGCATAATAAGTCATCTTATTGTGCTATTCATTTTGAATGTTTTATAATTCTTCCTATATGCATTCATGTCCACAAAGGAATCAGAACACATCTGAAAACAAAAAGATAGTGATAATGAACTTTATCTGAAATACTAAAAATGCAATAAATAACACCTGATTTCTGACTATCCTTAAAAGGTTTATTGATAAGAGTTTGATTCAAGTGATTTCAGAACAAAGTGAGCCAATTACCTAATCTCACATACAGTGTAAGTCATGAACCATCACCCAGTAAAACTTGCATCAGCTTCATACTTTCTGTCTCAGCAAGAGTGCATGCATTAGAAAAAAAAAAGATTTAAGGCTTTGAGTGTTAAACCCTAGTTGTATATTTTTCTACAGTATATCACCCTATTTAAAATTGGAAATTTATTTCTAGGGTGAACTTGTGACCTCCACTTAAAACCATGTTTCAAACAGAATGACATAAAAATATTTGAAGAACAGTCTCTTCCTCAAAGAGAGTTCTTGTAGATCCTGACATCATCTCTAAGGCTTTAATTTGATTTGCCATAGCTGGAAAAATTAATGTCCTGGGTTCAGCAGTAGCAGTCATTTTTCTCCTTCTTAGCAGCTGGTGCAGTGCTGTGTTTTTGACTTTCAGCCTGGGAACAGGGCTGATGTTTTTAGTTGCTGCTCAGTAATGTTTAGTCTGACCAAGGACTTTCTGAGCCTCATGCTTTGCCAGGGAGGAGGGGAGGCCGGGAGGAAGCAGAGACAGGACACCTGACCCAAACTAGCCAAAGAGGTATTCCATACCAAAGCACGTCATGCCCAGGATGTAACGGGCAGTTACCCAGAAGAGCTAGATCTCTCCTGGGGTGGGGTTGGGTACTGGTCGGTGGTGAGCCATTGTATTCTCTTCCCTTGTTATTTCTCTTATCATTATTATTATTGATGGTAGCGGTAGTGATTTGTGTTATACCTTAGTTAATAGACTGTTCTTATCTCAACATGTGGGAGTTGTATTCTTTCGATTCTCCTCCCCATCCCTCTGGGAGCTGAGGGAGAAAGGGAGAGGGGAGTGAGTGAGCGGGCTGTGTGGCAGGGCTTAAACCACGACAGTTAACAAGAAGAATTTAACAAGTACAGGTGCTGTTTAACTGCATGCTTTATAGGACAGGTGGAGGTTACTCATACAGGCTACCATTATTTCATTGAAGCTATATTTCTTTACTTCCTGAATTATCTGTGAGGAGATGGATTCTACAAGGGATTTCACGATTTTGGATCCTCACAGGCAATATAAGAGAAGTTATCTCCTCTCCTTACGTCGAAACCCTGAACCTCATTCTCCTGCTGAAATATAAACCACAGTTCTCACACTTCTTATTCTTGATCCTAAACATATCTCAATCTCACTGGGGTCCTCTGGATACTCAGTTCAGCCTGCTGATATTCTACATGATTGTTCTCAATTATCCCTGCATATATACTAGCTTTAACTGCTTTCTACTTATTCATACTGTACAGTCTTCAGGATACTTTCTGGGAAACTCACTGTATGTGCCTTCATCACCCTGCAGAAGAGTAAGCTTATGTGTATTTACCTATACATAGGTATATATAGGTTTATATAGATGGTCTGATTGTTTTCATTATATGAAGGAACCAGAAATTAATTCTTGACTAACAATTCTACTTCCTATAGACACCTAGCAAGGAAGCACTCAGGTTTTGAGCCATGGAATGCATCTTTTGTGTGCTAAATTTAGGGTTTTATATAAAATGGGGTTTAATAATTCTACTTATTTTCCTTACTTTTATAATGGATCTATATAGGAGGTCTGGAATTAACTCCACCTAACCTTAGACTTTTAATAATCATCTGTATATAAATTAGGCTACAAACTTCCCATTTATAGTCAACAGAGAGAGACAAACACTTTTGGAAGTACTTTAATTGCATTGCATAGGGTAGGATGAACTATACTCCATAAATTCATATTCCTCTTGACAGATTTTGAAGGAAACCTACACCCTGAACTTAAATCCAACCCTAGGTGTTTTTCAGTTTATATCTAGGTGCTATCTTAACATATAACCCTAGTAATAACAGAGCCATTCATTTACTTTTTTTTCAGTTGCATCCTTTAGCACTGTACTTTCTGAAAAGTTGACAGTATCAATGTGCTTTATTTTTTTTTACCCTCTTGAAGAATGGTGCAACTGTAACACAGATATATAGATAAAGAATTATATATCATAAAAAGTTAGCTACATCAAGTAATGAAAAGAAGTTCCTGTGCAAGGGCAATATTGATTGGATATTGCTTTGAAAGCCTATCAATGTCTTTATCCTTGCAATTGAAGCTACAGCTTTAAAATTCTGTTATGCAATAGACTGTTATTGCAACTTTAAAGATAAAATTACAAAGATTTTTCATATCTGGCAGAGTTCTTATAACTTACTTATGGGTACCTTATCAAACAGATAGGCTACTAATAACATCTTAGCTGCCCTTCTAGGCAGGCAGCTTTTTTACTGTGTATGATACTTAAGATACTTTTTGAATTATTTCTGCCTGTGTTGCATCATCCCAATAGACTCCTACAACAACTAGAAAGAAAAAATCAGCTGAAAGAAAATATACGTAAAAATCATACCCTTGTTTGAAACATCCTATTCAAGTATATAACAAAAAATTCTAACATTTTTTAGTTACACTTTTAAGGCAGAATAACATATCAGAAATACTCCCAAGAGATGTATATTGGGATCTTGCCACAGAACTTGGCATATTTTCATATTGTACCAGCTGAAAAGCTTTTGCTTTAGTCTGAAGCACTTTTTTTGCCCAATTGTCAGGCTTTCTACAGGACACAAGAATGCCAAGTTAACATTCTACTTATGGTTTATTAATGAAATTTAACATATTGCAAATTTGGGGGGGGGGGGGCAGAATTACTGAAAACACTTGCATGATAAAAATACTTTTTTAATATTTAATTTTTTGTTATTGTGACCATATGTCTACAGTAAGTTCATATGGTGTTCACTTTTGCAAAGTTACATTACATTAGTATTTTAAACTACTCAATAGTAAATGCCTTTTGGAAAAGCAAATTAACCTTTTGATGTTGAGCAAGTTTAAACTGACTATTTAATAGCAGGGCTAATTTGAACCATAATGTAAATATCAGGATAGCCCTAAATAATATAATAGACCACAAAATTTCTGCGTATTAGGTCTGATAAACCTGGAGATGATTTCCTGCTTTGCCAAGTTATAGAGTTAGACCCAAAATAATAATTTTGCATAAGTTCTGTTATTACATATGGCACATAAAAATCATAGAATCATAGAATAGTTAGGGTTGGAAAGGACCTTAAGATCATCTAGTTCCAACCCCCCTGCCATGGGCAGGGACATCTCACACTAAACCATGTCACTCAAGGCTCTGTCCAACCTGGCCTTGAACACTGCCATGGATGGAGCATTCACATCTTCCCTGGGCAACCCATTCCAGTGCCTCACCACCCTTACAGTAAAGAACTCCTTCCTTATATCCAGTCTAAACTTCCCCTGTTTAAGTTTTAACTCATTACCCCTTGTCCTAGCACTACAGCCCCTAATGAGCAGTCCATCCTCAGCATCCCTATAGCCCCCCTTCAGATACTGGAAGGCTGCTATGAGGCTTCCATGCAGCCTTCTATTCTCCAGGCTGCACAGCCCTAACTTTTTCAGCCTGTCTTCATACGGGAGGTGCTGCAGTCCCCTGGTCATCCTCGTGGCCCTCCCTCTGGACCTTTTCCAACAGTTCCATGTCCTTTTTATGTTGAGGACACCAGAACTGCATACAATACTCCAAGTGAGGTCTCACAAGAGCAGAGTAGTGGGGCAGGATCACCTCCTTTGACCTGCTGGTCACACTCCTTTTGATGCAGTCCAGCATATGATTGGCTTTCTGGGCTGTGAGTGCAAACTGCTGGCTCTTGTTCATTTTCTCATCTATCAACACCCCCAGTTCCTTCTCCACAGGGCTGCTCTCAATCTCTTCTCTGCCCAGCCCATAGCTATGCCTGGGATTGCTCCTACCCAGGTGCAGGACCTTGAACTTGTCATGGTTAAAGTTCAAAAGTTTGACATCAGCCCACCTTACAAGCATGTCAACATCCCTCTGGATGGCATTCCTTTCCTCCGGCGCATCAACCGAACCACACAGGTTGGTGCCACTGGCAAACTTGCTGGGGGCACACTCCATCCCACTGTCCATGTCACACACAAAGATGTTGAGCAAGGCCGGTCCCAACACCGATCCCTGAGGGACACCACTCGTTACTGGTCTCCAGCTGGACATTGAGCCATTGACCACAACT